>MU227297.1:1276229-1297432 GCA_018584345.1 Thuja plicata
AAGATTCATTCATTCTTCCTTCAAGGTGGATTCCAAGCATACAATCATGGAGGTTTTGATTTACATTTATGATTTCTAATGTTGAGTCCAAGCTTTCATATTAACATACTTGTTTACATTCGAAATAATATTGCATATCTATTTGAGTATCATAGCTTTGTTGTTAGATCTACTTCTACTACTTGCTAGCATTCTCTATTTCAATTATTAATTTTAAGGCTAATTACTAAATTGGGGTTTGACTAAGGCAAACCTCTCCCCCCAACAAACAAAACCCTTTTTCTTGTAGGTACAGGTATAGGAAAGCAAATTACAGAGCAGATTCATATACCCTTTTCGGCCAACTTTTGGGATCCACAAACACAATTTCTATCAGAGCAGTGCAGGTCAAGGTCGACATTTTGGGGTACAATTGTGCCCCCACATTTGGGTCAAGGTTGACCTAACTCAGAAAAGAAAATTATATATAGGTTTTCTTCGTTTCTGTGTTTTTGTTCTAGATCCGGTTGCAGAATTCCCCAAAACTCAATACAGACATCAGAAAACAGGTATTTTCAAATCTGCTACCTTCCAAGATAAGTGTTTCATTTCAATTAATGTTTTAAGCAATTCATATCTATTGTTTTAATTTATAATTAAGAAATTAGATCCCCCTTTCCTTCCTTATCCAAAATCACTTGATTCCTCTTTGCATTGATCGTCTCCTTTCGATTAATCAATTGGGATCTCCTTGTCTTGGATTAGGAAGCCACACACACACACATTTATTTATATCTTATAGGTATACTATACCAAATTGTGAAATATTGCATCCATTCTAATTATATGGTTATATCTTTTCATTCATGAAAGATTGTGAGTTAATAGTGAAATGATCTAGTGCATCACCTTAAGTTTAGTTTCATTTTCAGTATTCCTCTATTTCTATCTCCCCCTATTCATGGAGAGTTGAATCCTCAATCGCGAAGATTATTTTAAGTGCTATCATTTTGGTCCCACAATACTCAAACCTTCCCTAAGGTTTGTTACCTTTCTAGGTTACAAAATTCAGGATCAACAATTCCTTTTTTTGGCATGCCTGGTGGTACCATCATTGAGCCTATGTTTGAAACAAGTATATGAGTTGCAGGGCTATTACAAGATCAATATCCACTCATTATCCAATATTATTGATCCCTCCCCTAGTTACTGTAACCAGATCCAGAGCCTCAACCTCCTCATCAAGAGCGTTACTAGCACCGCCCCCTGCAATACCCATGGTCGTACAAAAATTTGTCACCTGGAATAGTGGGAGCCCTCTCATTACCCCAGCTACTAGTGTGAACTAGGATTCTATCCTTGATAAATGTTTAAAGGCCCTTCTTTAGTTCACTAGAAAGGATGAGAAGACTCCTGCTAAGAACATGATAGATGTGGCTAATACTTGCACTGTACATCATATTACAAAGAAAAATGTGGCCTTGAGATTGCTAGCTGCATATTTCAAAGGGAAAAGACTAAATTGGTATAGATTTATGGCACTAAATAGAATAGGTACCTGGGATGATCTAGGCAACCTGTTTTATAACCATTTTTTGTGAGAAGGGTGATCGTTGTTTGTTACTCCAACAACTGATCAATATCAAGAGAGCTCCCTAGGAGGCAGTGGTTGGCTTCAACAATAGATTCCATAGGATATGGAATAGAATCCCCATAGATGCACGTCCCCCAACTCCCATGGCCTTTATCTTCTACCTAAAATCTTTCAATGTTGATATAGCATGGACTATACAAATCCTAGGAGGTGTAAGCCTACAAGTTGCCTATGAGATAACCATAAGGGCTATGAATAACCTAATAGATGTGGGAAAGTTTCCATCAAGACTTTCATTGCCAATGTTCTCGGAGTTCTCCCTTCAAACCCTAGAACACACCCAAAATGAGACCTCTACTAGCTCTGCTACTCCCCCACAGTCTATTTATGTCTACCCAAATGTTAAATCACATCAGATAGAACCTCCCTCCTTGTTAACAGAGATGAGCAAAATGAAAATCTCATTGAAGAAAATATCTAATGATGTTACCAACTTGAAGAGGCAGCATGGTGTACCTCAGCAATCTCCATATCAAAAAATTTAGAACCGACAAAATGGAAGGCCTCCATACCAGCCAAATTAATATCAAGGTTGGAATAGAAATAATCAAGGGAATAACAATCAAAACAACAATAGCCAGAACCATAATTCCAAACAGTTGGTCATTGTTCCTCCTCGATCGATGCCATTACAGTATGTTCCACCTAATTATAACTGAGAGTGAGCTTATTCCAAACCTCAATATCATCTCTCTATCTAACACACGTGGAGGGCTCCACCTGACTTCTCTTTCTCCCAATTTTACTTGCTAAAGGGACGAACTCAACCACAAAACAAGAGAAACACAAGCCAAAGTGAATACCAAAGATACAAAAGAAAGCATAAGCACCAAGAATACATGGGAAATCAAGGTCAAAGTGACAAATGGTCATAATGACCTAGTAATGAGGCATCTTCATAGTTAAAGTTTTCATTATTGATTAATGATGATTCATACTTCAATAGGAAGTAAATTGTTAGGGCTCCACATATGTTGATGACTCAACATAATGCCTTGGTTGGAAAAATAATCTACCACCATATTCTATTCCCTTAGGATATGGATGATGTGGCACTAATCAAAATTTTGGAGGATGGGAAGGCAATCAGATATGATGTCATAGAAAGACCAGCTAGGATTCTTAGTATCTTTTAGGCAATTAATAATATTCAACAAATTGCCTTCAATTCAAATTATTCTACACCCAATTGATTGGGCTAGTTTCAAACCAATATAAGAATCTTTGGTTTCAGCGAAGTGCTTTGACTAGGTGCCCAAAGAGAGTGCTACTACTAAAACCAACCTGCCATTTTGATCTCTCAACACTGACCCACTGCCAATAGACTCTGAATTACCCTTAGCCACCCCATCAAAGTCAATTTTGAACCAATCCTAAGGGGAACCTTTCCATGCTACATTCTCTCACTCACTTAGACTTGGGAGGAATAGAAACATCACAAGGCAATTTCCAATTATTGGAAATCTCCCATTCAAAATTAAAAAACAATCTTTTGTCCATACTTCATATTATTGTATAGCTAGTGAGAAAATTCTTCTAAATAAAATGACAGGTTTTATAGCAGAGTTTATGAGCACATGAGAAAGGCTCTCTAAGAATACAATTATTCCTTTCTAACCAAATTCCCCATGCATCATGAGAGAGAATCAGGGACCAAAGGAAAGAAAGATGCAGATTCTTAGAAGGTCTAATCCACTATTGTCGCCCATAAAAAAAAGAAGGCTAAATTGTTTTTTGTAATAAAAGCAGAAAAACAAGGGTGCGATCCCTTATAAAGAAAGACCAAAAAAGTCATTAACAATTTGGTCTAGAACAAGCCACAAATAGAAAAGGATAGATAAAACAATTTACATTTTTATTAATAGAACAACTAGTAACCCACGACATGGGAAGATATTGGGAAGACGAGGAAGAAAAATCTTTCCTATGTCGATCGACAACATTCCAGACAATACTATCATTAGGATCACCAACACAAGGGGGAGCAAGTGGGGAAATCCTCTTTGTTATTAGCAGAAGGGGAGGAGTGCTAACAAGGTTTCATGCCATCTACCAAAGGTTGGAGTAGATTAGAAGCATCAGGTGAAGAAGGGTACATGCAGCTAGAAGGGGTCGCACCAGTAGCAAGATGTGGAGTAGGATCTACAAGGCCTAAGGAGGCCAAGCCAACAATAGAAGGAACATCATCCTATGAGGAGTCATCATCAACTTCTGAAGATTCATCAAAGTAAGAATCAAAATCCAAGACAATCAGGTATTTACCATTAGCGTCTTTCCACTAAGTGGCAATGCTTTTACAGCGTGAGAGAGAACAATATGTGGCCAAGTGGCTAGTAGAGAAGCACTAACGACATCAAAAGGGGAGACCCTCATAATCCAATGACTGAGTTCATTGCCTATCCCCAACCATGAGAGCCACATCCCAAGAAGAGGTATGGAGATGTCAATATCAACGAAAATGCGTGCAAAGGTAGAAAAACCATTGAGGAAACGGTATCATCCACCTTTAAGAAGAGTTTGATTGAGTTAAAATTGGACTCAAAACAAGAATTCTCCCAAAAATGAAGGGGGAAAATGGGAAGACGAACTCACACTAGACACACATTGAGTGGCTCAGTAAAAGGGTCGAAGGAGACTATCCAAGATTTGGCTAAGAGAGAGTGAACACCCCAAACCTACAACTTGTTCAACACCATTTCACAGTCAATGAGAGAAAAAAAGGGGGCAATCAAAAATCCCTTAGCACAAGGGAAACACTCAATATTACAAAAAACTAAGGGATTTCAAGAATCCATCACCCATCAATGAAGATCTGATAGAGAAGGCCAAAGATCAACAAATCTACACACCAACCCATAACGTTAGAGAAATCCACATTATCCACCACATCATGGCCACAAACTAAAATAGGGGAGGTCTTTGCACAGACAATAGGAAGAGATTTATTCTTGGGAGGAAGGGTAGTAGCAAATCTAGCAATACAAACAAAGCTTCATCCATCAGCAACACCAAGAGGCTTGGCGGGGGAGGGGGCAACATCCACAATATTAAAAGACCCAAGGGCAAGTATACCAAAAGAATGCCTAGAAAGAGCATGTGAAATCACACCACTACTAGTGTCAAACCCTAAGACAAGCACCTCAACAACAACAGGCTCAAGAACCCCAGAGCCACATGCACTAGTAGCAGGACCCAATCAATCAACAATAACCGCTAGACAATATCTCACCTTGGACAGATGAGGTCGTACACAAGCCTTAGCAAACATGGTGATAGGATGTAGTCCTGATAGAAAGCTTTGCAACGCACTTCCCCAGTTATCGATGGAAGCATAGTTTAAAAATGGTGTGCGCGAGAGTCATTGCATCAGGAGCGTAAAGACACACTAGCTCTACAATAAAAGGGTAAATTGTTTTTTAGTTATGATAACAACTTTAATTTTATTTTTTATAAAAAATAGCTTACCATTAATTATTTAAAAAGATAAGTACATATAATCAAAAAATAATAGTTTGGAGGATTGTAAAAAACACTCCCTAAAGTCTCTCATACGGGCCTTAACCAGAAAGCAGAAACTATAGTAAACTTGGGCATTGCCCAGAAATGGAAAACCGCTAGGCAGCTAATGTAGTACTAGCTAAATGAGGTTGTAGATCATCATTCTTTCCCCACCCATAAGTGGAATCAAGAGCACGGTTTGGAATAGACCACCCATCAACATTTTCTTCTTCCTCATTCTTCTCCTCACGACGTGGAGGAATTGCCATGGAAAGTCAAGGTGACCATTTGGAAGAGGAGGACCAACTAGAATCATGGCCTGAACCAGGCTAACCTAAAGCAGGAGGATCACCAACAGCAGTGGGCCACCCAGACACAGAACCACTAGGTGGTAGTGATGCCAACCACCGACAGATAGAATCTCGACGGTCAGTTGACTGACGTCGAGGAACCTGTGATTGCAATGTGTGGGAATGCCTGGTAGAGGAATTGCGACCACGTCGGTGACCATGGGATGGTGAACAACCACCATAAACAAAACCATCTGGAGGCACCCTGGCAACTATACAAGGTGCATTGCCCCAATGCTACAAAAGCTCTTGCAAGTGGGCCATCTCAAGCACCACCTTATCTTCTTGTACTTGAATCTATAGCATCATATTATTACAAATACATGCTTTAGCAAAAAGAGAAACACGAGTATCAATACCTACATGTGCAAATATAGTTGCATTCTTATCCTTCCAAATAGAAAATAAGATTTCCATCCTGAAAGTATGCCAGACCTAGAGGAAATGAGAAGGAAGCCTAGTGGAATCTCCCAAAATAACCATATGCCAAGAGAAAAACTTCGTTTGAAAGGGACTGAAGAAATCATGAATCCACACCCAGTGATTGTGAGACCTTCTATAGAACCAGGAAAAAAAGAAGGATAGATTCAGGCTAGCCACAAAAAGGACAACGACGGTCTGGTATTCCCAAATGCTGGAGACGGTACCCTAAAGGCAAGCCTTGGAAAAGAATGCACTAGGCAAAATGAGCTATTTTGGGTCATGTGATAACAATCCACATAGTAGAAAACCTTGTTCTCCAAGCTGAATGTGAGGACTGTAGATGCCAATTGTGGTTCAAAACAGAGACCATGGGCAAATAGCTTGAAAGCAATCGATAACCCAGACGTGGCTTGTAGCTGGAAAAAGTTGCCTGAGGGTACCATCACCAATCTTTCCACCAAGGTGGCCTGATGGGAGAAATACCAGTTTTGTGCAATAATTCCATAGACAAAGCTGAAATCAACAAATCAAAATTCTGATGGTCTTGCTTAGCAAGCCAGAATTGAACTCGCAAATCCTCCCAATTGCGCAAACTCATTGTGGGTCTAGAGAATAGGTCCTGAGGGGTTCGAATGACTCACTTATGAAAGGGAAGAGCATGGATACCCGGGGGACAGGCCAAAGGAAGGCATTGAACATAGATTAATGGCGACCACCATATATTATGGTGGTTAAAAGAAAGTCGATCATGAAATCCAGCACCATCCCACCGAAGCCAAGATTTGGCTACTTCCTAGGCATGCCAAATGCTTTTAGCAACAGAAGATCCCTAGATTTGAATGGACTCCCTAATGAGTAGAAGGGTCTGAAAACCAATCCCCTTCCAAGTCGGATGATGAAGTGGAAACCCAGATGAGATGCAATGGCAGAGGAGAATATTTCAAGCCTCATTTCCTGAAACAACTCTAATCACCCATTTGACAAACATGGCAAGTCCTTGTTTCTGGGTTGAAATGAGTCCCAAGCTGTTGGAGTCTACGGGAAGACAACAATATTCCCAAGCCACTCTGTGAAAACCATGTTTTTCTATGTCTGAGGCCTAGAGAAAATCACGTAGTTGTTTTTCAATCTTGTTGTAGGAAGATTTCGAAGGTGCCCAACAAGAAAAGTAATAGACATGAGTGGTTGCGAGGACTATGGAGCAAATTTGAAATTTACCTACCAAGGAAAGAGGCTTTGTCAACCAATATGCAAGCTTGGTCTCTATTTTGGAGAACACGACATTCCATAGTTAAACTGCAAAACCATGAAAGGCAAATGGTATGCCCAAACAATGGAAAACCTCCCCATGTTGTATCCATTTCCACTCATACTAGAGTATCCAATCTGGGGCGGGTTGGAATGATTGCCTATAAAAATGGGTTTTATGCCATTGAATGACAAAACCAGAGGCTAAACAAAAGGTTTGCAAGCACTGGAGAGCATTGTGGACATTTTCTCGATCCTCAATCAAAGTAAGAAAAGTGTCATCAACAAAATGCGCATTAACTAGCTGGGAGGATGACTTAGGAAGAGAAATGCCCCTAATCCGACCCGCAGAAACAACATAAGCAAGAAAATATCCAAAGCCTCTTGCAACAAGGACATACAAAGAAGGGGGTAGAAGGCAACCTTGCCTAATCGATCTAAAAAGGCCAAAAGTTTGAGATTAGCGACCATTACTGGTGATACAAGAAGAGGCATCAGCAAACAACATTTGAACAGATTGGACAAATCAAGGGCCAAACCCTAAAGCTTTAAGCATTACTAAAATTAAGGGCCATTCAATGCGATCATATGCCTTGGTGAAATTTATTTTAACGAAAAGGGCATTCTGCTGTGAACGTCGAGCCCACTCCATGCCCTCCCAACCGCAATGATATTATCCAGAATAAGTCTGGATTGAATAAAACCAATATGCTCTAAATGCACAATCTGGGGTAAGAGATGGCGAATTTTGAGGGCGAGAGCCTTTGCAATAATCTTATAAGAAACATTACGCAAGGTGATAGGGCGTCAATTGCATATGTCTTTTGGGTCACCAACTTTAGATATGAATTTAATATTTCCTTTATTGATTTTGTACCCTAGTTTATAGAAATAATGTAAAATATTCTACAAAGTCAACAATATGTATTTTTAAGATTTCTTTTAATTATATGTTTTCAAATATTCAATTAATTTAACAAGTTTTTGCCAATGGGCCCACTAAGTAATTGCCAAACCCATGTTTTTTTAAATGTGGTTCGAACTAAGAGTAGATGTGTACCCTTTCAAACATTCCCCAATTAACTTCTTCACACTTGCTCTCTCACATCTCACAAATTTATACCCGAATTGAAGTATGCAATCATACTTATATGCTGATGCTAAAGGATTCCCAAGAGTTCCAGAACTGAAGAGACGCCATCAAATCCAATACAACTCTGATTGTACAACTTCTTGAGATAAAACTGCCCCAATAAAAAAGTGACAAAAACAAAGCAGCCACTTACCTTTTACACAATTTCTACAACATGCAAAGACCAGAATTTTTGCTTATAGACTCAAAATCATGTTCCATTTATTTTTATGAATGTATCAGTTTTCGAGAGGAATACATATATGCAAATAGTAGAATAGACTTTTTGTAAGGCATAACCCACGCTTCCCCTTGTTGACATACAGAATATTTAAGGGCTAACAGCGTGCAATGTTGCCACTCGCCAACTCTTCTTGCTTTTTTCAATCTCGACATGTGTTAAATTCCAGTTTATTTTGTTTCTTGGATCCATATGGATCAATTCTAGTTTAAAATACCCATTTGTCATTACAAAAGGCATCTAATATCTGTAAGATAACAGACATAGCTGCTTTGACATTCACATTCAAATAAAAAACTCAATGGTTGATGAAATTCAATTATGTGTTCATTTGTGATAAGACAAAATCAATCTTTTAGAAAACGTAATAATTGCAAACACAAAAGTGAACGAAATGCATCTGAAAGACCAATATATTGTCACTTTGCCTTTAAATTCAAATCTGAAACTCGCTGATTGGCCATCTCTATTCAAACGAGATCTATGCTGAACACAACACTTGGAAATGCGCATTTGACCATGACTGATGACACCCTCCGCAGAATTAAAAAATCATGATGTAGGTATACACGAAGAGTAAAAATCTGAGATGCTTTTAAATGTTCCAATTGATGTTTAGTTTTTCTTTACTAAATCTGCCCATTAACAATTTAACATAAGTTTCAAATCAACCGATCATTACTTTTGCATGATTTCAGTACTAAGCACCCTGGAAGAATGAAACATGTAAGCGAAAGAGAAAATAAAGGTTACAAGTAATAAAGATCATTAGTTTTGCATGATTACAGTATTACCACCGTGGAAATATGAAAATGTTAGGGAAGAAACAATAAAGATTGTAAAGGGCACATGCTTTACAAAAGAAACTTCAAGATGTCCAGCATTGTAAAGTAAGGAAAAATAACACTACAATACAAGATGGGTGCCCGCAGGATCCATTGTCAGATGAACTACTTCTTCCTAATTGATCTAGATTTATATGCTTTAGCTATCCGCTGAAAATGCATTTCAGCTGGTCATAAAAGTTACAAGACGGGCAGGGCATCTCCCGACCAAAATCAAGGCATGTCCAAATCAAAAGCAGGGTGTCTCTTTGGAATCCATATATTTGGGTACATATCAACATATATTTGGTAACATATCAACATATATATTTGGTACATCCTCTGACAAAAAAGTCATGATGAGTGAAGGAAGGCCTGAAAATTTTGAAATTAATCATGCATTGATTGTCATCCTTATAAATCAAAAGGATCAAATAAATACACAGGCTTTCCAAATTTGTTTTTTAGTGCCAGCTTCCGTATGGCTCATTTTCACACTTTTCCCAGCATGATGATATCTTTGACTCCAATTGTCTTCCTTATGTCAATTCAAAAAAAATGGTTCATATGGTGCAATTCATATGGCGCAACCATTAAATTCATTAAATTCATCTTGAAGGTAGAAGAACTGTGGTAACAGGCACAAACGTGTTGATAAGCATACAAGGCAACCTGAATCCATTTAATGATTTTACTCAGCCTTATTTATGTATCCCATCTGCAACTTGTATTGATACTCTTCTTTCCATGTAAAACAATCATTAAGCCATTCCCCACTGTAACTACGCCGTTTGAAATCTCTCCTCCTGTTTGATCCATTTGTCTCAAAAACTGCAAAAGCAAAATATTTTAATTGAGTCTCATCTGCACACCTTTCTCAAAGCACATAAGAACAAATAATTGATGGCATCTTGAAGAGGTTTAAACAAAAATGTATGATGTTTAACCAAACAGGAGTAGAGACATATAATGTTTTCTACTCCTGTTATAACTTCATACTTTAAGTACCTTTATTTAGACTGCAAGTTCTTGCACCAGTGAATATCTCATCAGGATCAATATATTGTTGACTGATGATATGTGGAATCAAATACTCTTTCCTGTAACCAGAAAAAGTGTCAGAAAGCAATGAAAGTCTAGTCTTGTTGAAGAAAAAACATCCAAACAGAAACTTATCATCTACCTTGCCCATAGTGGTATGGGTTTTTCTGGATTTCCATCATCATTATCCTCCTCATCTGAACCCTTATAGGGCGATATTTCATAAGATTCAATATTGATATTGGATTTTGATGATAGATGTGAACTTGCATTGCTGCCCAACAATGACTGCCCTTCTGTTTCATGTGCATCTTTTGTACAACTAGTTGACATGCTCGACACCTGTGATGCAGTAGCATAGACAAAGTTGAAAACATCATTTGTACCATAAGGAGCCCTGTATAGACAGTCTCCGAGTATCTTGTATAAAAATTAAGATTTTTAAATTTTTTGTTAGTTGTCAACAATGAACATTATATATAGAATTAGCTGACAGGTCCAATTGATTACTACAGGATCTGAATTGGTAAGTTGTAACAGTTTACCTTTCCAGCATATGCATTTTGGGTCTGAAGTGTTGTTTCATTATGTTGGTGGACTTCGTGCATGTGTTTTGCATCCTTTGATGCAAATTTGTTGGACTTAGCATCCTCCTCTATCCGTCGTCTGCGCTCAGCAGCTTCCCTTTCTTTCTCTATACGGCGCTGCTTCTTTGCCTCTTCCTCCATCGCCTTCCTCTTACGCTCGTAGTCATCCTGTTTCAATATGTGCTAATCATATGATTAAGTCCATTGATGTGGGAAATATGTTATGGTTACCATTCACATACCAGAGCTTGACGCCTCTGTTCTTTTGCTTCCTTCTCGGCACGAAGTTGTTCCTCAAGTTCCTTCTGCTGCTTCTGTGCTTCTTCCAATCGCCTCCGCTTTTCCCCACGGTCTCTCTTGTCCATCTCTTCCTTTTTCCTCTTATTTGCTGCAACCTCTGCTGCAGTTTTCTTCCGTTCTTCCTCTTTCTGTTTTTTCTCCTCCAATTTTCTCAACTTTTCTTGCTCCATTTTAGTCTTGACTTCTAAAGCTCTTCTCAACTTCAAATCAACACCAATCACAGAAGTGCCTACCTGAGACTGAACTGGTTTTTTTTTTGCCATGCCACTTGATATTGATTTATTACTGTCACTACAGGCAATACTGGATTCTTCACCTTCTTTTTCCCCTTTGTTTAGTTCTTCTTTTGATTTCTCAAGAAATTTCTTTTCATGCTCACCACGCCTGGCTAGCTCCTTCCTCATTTTGCGTTCTTGTTCCCTTTTCTCTTCAAGTCGTTTTGCAACTTCAGCAGCCTCCAAAGCCTTCACTTTGATATCTCTCTTTCCTGCAGGAAATAGATTGAATTTTAAACATTTTAAGAGCAACAGGTAATAAATATAATGATGCTCTAACTCAATTCATCTTATATGTAAAAGAATAAGAAGAACAGCAATCATTATCTTTATATTTTTGGTGCTATCAGTATTAAACTATTAATATTTGATACTATAGAACAATCAAACATGAGTTTATCCAATCCATTTTCTTTATCCATTAAATTTCTTATGTTGATTGTCACCAGTTTCAATGGAAACATTGCAGATAAGTAATTTTAGCTCATGGCAATATAACATTCAATATCAGACAAGGCTGATATAGAAAAAATATATATGACTGTTGAAAATTGGACATATTGCATCCAGAAATGTTTCTAATTTTGAAGAATTTAATAAACAAAAGATCCATGGTTCTAAAAAGGTAAAAATAAAAATCTTTATTTTAAGGTGCCAAAATTGGACATGGTGCACCTTGTAATATTCTTTAAGAATACATTCATGTTGCTGTCTCTAGTATGATCTGTTACGTATTAGGATACAGTTTTAAAAGCTATTTATTTTTTGTCTTCATCAGCACATTAGACTTGGTGCCAGAATCTGGTTGATATAGCTGTGATAAACGATAGGAGGTTGGCGTGATGTATCATGGAGTGGAGGAGCCCAAGTGAGAAGAGATTGTAAAAGCTGGCATGCACATCAATTCAGAATTCTAAACACATTCATGAAGCTTTGATATTTTCTAATTTCTGCTTAAACAAATTATCTTCTGCTTTTGATGGAGTCTTGTCATCAAGAACTCAAATTGATTTTAAGTGTACCACTCCAATCGTTGTTGGGAGTTAACTACAGTAAATTTTCTTTTCATTTCGGTTTAAATTGTTCCTAGGTGCAAGCTGAAAAATGCAGTCTATCCTATTTGAATCCACAGAACAACCAATTTATTATCGTTTGAGGTGATTTCAATTTCACAAACCAGCAGATGAGAAAAAAAAGTCTTCATTAAAAGCTTTCTAAGCTGATTAGGTCATTCGGATTATTTTCAAAGACACTTTACTTGGTGTTATTCAAAGGGTGCTGATTATATTGCAAAAATAAATTGATAGAAATTTCAGATTCCTGGGTTAGTGTGAATTGGAAACCCTAGATCATTCTGTTGAACAATGACTCTTGGAGACACCATTTCTAATGTTAAATTAACCATGAGGCAAATCAATATGCTTATTTTCAATGATGATTGATTAAAATAACTGTCAATCTTATATAGAGGTGTAGTAAACATCATGGTGCAAAATTGAATGAGCTGGACAAATAGAATGTCTATCCAATTTCATATTATTAATCAACACGATGTTGTGATCCAGTTGATCCATGTGCAGGCTGTATGAACAGCTGGATACCAACCAAAGTTGAAAAGTATTGGGTGTGCCCAAGTCAGAGTGGAGTAACCGACTGGTAAACCAGGTCAGCAGGAAGCTTGTCTGGGAATCAACTACAGACCAGGGTGATCAGTTGGTGGCACATCATGGTGCTATTGAAACCAAGAAAGGAAATCACAAAAACTTTGGGGATCATGAGGGACAATACATTGTACAGAAAATGAAGGGCAATGAAAATTTGTATGGACCAAAAAATGGTAGAAAGACATGTGCATCAAAAATAAACTTAGAATTAGAGAATTCAATTAATTAAAGTTCCTAATTCTTAGGTACCAAAGAATTCTCGCACCCAATGTAAGCTGGATGGACCGCTATAAAAGGGGAAGGACACAATGAAATACACACATGGAGAAAGAGAGATGCACAAGCAGAAAAGCTAAAATCTAAAATAGTAATCTTACCATGGAGAATTCATTGGGAAGATGCACAGACAGAAGAGATAAAGTCTAAAATATAATCTTCCCATGGAGAATTCATCAGAGATCAAATGGTGCTAAAAATGAGTAGTGAAAGGTTTAGATAACAAGGTGTATAGGAGAAAGTTGAGAAAGGATTTGAATGAGCAGAGAAGCATTTAACTCATAACAAAACTTATTTACCAGTTATGATACCCAATGCAGAGCTAGGCACTTTCTGTGAGGGTGGCTTCTGGGTTGAGCAGCAGACTAGCTTCCTCTAGTTTGGCTGCAAACACAAGATATTCACGAAGGAGGAGAGAGAGACCACCAGTGATATAATTTCTACGTGTTTTATCTTGGAGTGATGTGTTAGTTAACAATATGATCTGTTGCAGGTTTTATTCCAACCCATTGTGTGATGTGTAGGACATGCAAATTTGATGCTATCAAGCAGGTTGAAATCTGGACAACACTGACCTGGCAAAGACCACTAGGAGGATCATGTTGATGTAGAAGAGAAACATTGCAAAATGCAGATGATCTTCAAATTCTTATATAAAATGAGTGTGATTTCCTTGTAATCTGCGTACACAAGTCTAATGTACTGAGTTTATTGTTGTATGTCCATTAGCTATCCTTAGCTGACAATGAAGATGGGGAACCTGGTTGAGGATGTTTTCGGGAATTCTATCACGTGTAATGCAATGACAAGCAAAAGCGAAATCTGGACAACACTGACCTGGCAAAGACCACTAGGAGGATCATGTTGATGTAGAAGAGAAACATTGCAAAAGGCAGATGATCTTCAAATTCTTATATAAAATGAGTGATTTCCTTGTAATCTGCGTACACATTTCTAATGTACTGAGTTTATTGTTGTATGTCCATTAGCTATCCTTAGCTGACAATGAAGATGGGGAACCTGGTTGAGGATGTTTTCGGGAATTCTATCACATGTAATGCAAAGATGACAAGCAAAAGCATTGATAGCAGCTTTCAAACATGAAATAGCAGAGATAAAAAGTAAAGGACAATCTTAGGAACTCATTACAGAGATCAAACAGGAAATAGTACCTAGGAAGCTGTCAAATAGACATCATGAAAATCAGAGAAGTGACATTTATACACTGTTATAGAACAGCGATATCAATGATTTTTCTGTGAACAATAAAATCAGAAAACATCAAAAGAGCAGGGTCAAAATGCAATGACAGTCAATAAAGCTCAAAGACAGTGGAATGAATGCTTTAAAACTAGGATGCCGGTTCGAGTTCGGTTTCGAGTTTGAGTTCGAAGAACCGATTCGCCGGTATGGAAAATTTTTGATATTTATGCAGCCTAGAAGCATGAGTTAAGATTAGAATGTCACATAGTATCATAAAAAGTAAACATTTAAACAATAAAAACACTTGTAAATTTAAACATCAAAGATTCAAAACATTAAAATTAAATCATAACATCAATTCAAGTATCATTGTTTGAAGTTCAACTAATGGATTAATAATTTATTGATATTCTTCTTCTTCATCATCATCTTCTTCTATGTGGAGCCTAATAAGACTCGAAGGTTAACTTTTCCCCACTTTTATTGGCGCAGTTTCCACCCCAAATTATTAAATGGGGGTTTGGGGGCAAAGCCCCCAAGACGGGGGTCTAGGGGCAGCACGCCCCTTGCGGGGTCTAAATTTTGCCAAAAAAAAAGTCTTAAACTCCTTCTGCTGGCGAAAATTTGGCAAAGTTTATTCCAAGTTCACTGTTTTCCGGCAAGTTCGCCTGGGTCCGAACTGATTGCTGGGTGGTTCAAACTTGGTCCCTGTGGACCGGACCCGGACCACGAACTGGTTCGAACATATCCTGGTCCGGGGGGGTCCAGGGGCGAACTGGACTTCCTAGCTTTAAAACAATGAATGAGGAGCGTTAAGGCAATGACATTAAGAACAAATGAAGTCATAACAGTGATAATGTTGTTTACACAGTCATGAATCATGGAAGACAGTGAAGAAACAGTGGAAAAGGACAGCAAAATAATGAGAAAAACAGTGATTTTCATTGTTACAAAATGAAGTGATAGTGTAAACAAAACAGTGATTAAGTCACCGTTGAAGGACAGCAGTATCGCATGAAGATCAAAGCAAAAAGAGAATGATTTCAAATAAGGCCATGAAAGTGATTCAAAGTAATCCCTGTTACAATGAGAGCAGTCAAAGAGCAATGGAAATAATGTTTTGTTCAATGCATTAAAAACAGTGAATGCAGTAGCAGTGATATTCATGGTGACAAGGGCGTTCTCCATCAAAGATAGTAAGGTGAAGGATTACAAATAGCACTTTCCAGTGTAGTCATAGGAGAGTTTAGATGAGGGATGCAAGCATGGCAGTGATCTATTGACTTTCAAAGCAGAGTTTTGTCCAAAAGAAATAGTATTTGCTCAAGGTAAATGGCAGAGATTCATGGTTTGGAATGGTCGAGGAGCAAATATGATAAAAGCTAATATGTAGACATGTCATAAATCTGAATACAAGATGTCATGTAAAACAGAGGTATAGACATTGCTGTCATGTAATCAAGATGTATGTAACTAATGTCAGCTCAAGACGCCTGGGATGATTAAAGAACTTCAAGTCCGGTCACAAACTGCTAAACATCATGCTTTTCTTCTGTCAAGAGCAGTTGTGGACTTTAAATGAGGACTTAAAAGGTGATTGCATGAGTTGAACCTCAGTTTGAAAGCCCAAATGGGTTATACATCAGTCAAGGAGGATTCTGAGGCCAAAAGCAACCAGTATCAGGTGTTATGTAGAATTAGTATCAAGGGCTATGATCTTAGTATTTATGATTGTTAATTATTGAAATATATGATTAAATGTCATGGCTGCTATCAAACTCCAAACTCCTATCATTTACACTGCTCTCTATCACACCCAAAAGCTATCCAAATTCCTATCATTTATTCAGAGTGCTGAAGCTTTTAGGTATGTTCAGCCTTAATTAATCTAAAGATAAGAGAGTATTAAAATAGTAAATATTATTTCCTTGGAAAAGGTGTGATGACTTAAATAGTAAAGTTTTGTTATGTGGGAAGCGTGCAGAAGCACAATAGTGCTAAGCACATAATGCAGGGTTGTCTGATCATCATAGACTGATGTAGGCCAAATTCCCTTTAGTGACACAAGAATAGAATCCTAAAGCAAAGAGCATCCAGAAATTGGAGTTACGATTGAACTTGCAGAAGATTCACAACGACAAAAAATTATTAAAGCATTAAAGCTAGTAGTGTAATCCTACTAGCTGAAAAAACCGCTGTCCATTCTAGTGCCAGGTTCTCTCTCTTCTTTCTTTGCAATTATCAATATGATCTATATTTTATTTCTAAGGTTATAAGTTTATAACACATCTGATTCAGCAATTGTTTGATAAAATGGTATTGCCAAATTGCCAATATAGTTGTCCTTTTATTAAAAGTAGATTATTGGGTGATCATATTATTGTGGCTGACGAGCTTATTCACTAACCACATCTGCAAAGATCCACAATCCCTATCTAACTGGATATCATTTACTCCCTCACTGCAGCATCAAAGACCTGGAATCCTCGTCAACCTAGATCTATTGAAGGTTTATGTATACTGTCTCTGGGATCTAATCATCAAAAACATATAGAAAGAGAATCAATGTTGTACACTGGATCAAGCTTTCAAATAGAAAACTTGTGAATGATATTAACAAAATGCTCGAATCTGCCACAACTTTGTTTCAAAATTCAAAACCTACCCAACAATGGTCCTTTGAATAGAGTGGCTGACCAATCTCAGATTTCTACACAGAACATGAGAGCGGCAGTTTCTTCTTTGCCAAGGGAACAAGGCTTCCATGCCTACTGATTTCCTTCAACAATTTTATCAGGATCTAGGAACACTGTGAAGAAAGAACCTCTTAAAATTTGTGGAAAAGCCTCGATGAAGTTTTTTTATTTTAAATTGATGCAATAAATCTACTACACTAGACTTATTCCCAAAAGAGGCAATTGTTCATCCTCTTGATCAAACTCCATGGATTTCATCCAATCTCTGTTTGCCACATGAACTATAAAATTAGCTCTAATGTTGTATCAATGTGAGAAGACAAAAACTCGCAAAAGTCAAGTAGGAGTTGAACAAGGTAAAAGTGGGTCGTTACCAAGGTCCCAATGGAAGAGTAATGAATATGAGAAAACACATAAACAAGTGAAATTTAAGTGGAAGTAAAATGATGTAAAAGTGGGTTATAGCAAGGTTTCAATGCAAGAGTAAGACTATTTTCTCAGATTCTGACAAGAATTTACCTGTCATAACTGATGCTGCTGCCTGTTTCTGCTGAACTAATGGAATAAATGATTTCACATTGCATAATATGTTGCTTGGTTTCTGACTGATCCTTGGTGAAATCTGGCTCGCAAAACTGCTACCAGCTCTTACATTGGGTGTTTTTGAATCCTTCTTTCTGACTGATGAACCATATCTTTTTTGCAACTCACTTGTATTCTCCTTTACAGAAGCCTGCCCTCCAAGATTTGTAGAATTAAAATATTTGGGGCTCACCAAAGCTTTCTTTTTTAACATATTTGGTCTTTTGTCCGTCGAGCTTGTGCTGATACTTTCACAGAACCTTCCACCTGGAGGAGTAATTACGGGTGAATTATGTTTTGTTGAGTCTGTCAGAATATTCTTGGTACTCAGAACACTTGTCTTAGTCGATGATCCAAATCCTCTTCCAGTTGTATTCATTGCAGTGCGATGATCCATATTCTCCTCCTCAACCAGACTTTCCTCCTCAATTGGAAAACATCTAGTATGCTCTTGAACTTGCTTTGCAAACAAGTTGGAGTCTGTGTCCATGGAATTTGTGACAGTTCTGTCAAATAATATTCCACCTGCAGGGGTCAATGAACCTGAATAATCAATCTCTGATGGATATCCCCTCTCCCAATATTTGATGGAGTTTCCTGAGTGATCACTAGAGTCTGAGGAAAGATAAGCCCATCGAGCATTTGATGGTGTGTATTTTCTACACTTCAACATTTGATTTACTGGAGTGAATGAGCGAAGAGCATTGTAAAACTCTGTAGCTTCCGTATCCCTATTCACAAGGGAATCCATTTCTTGGCACTCTATAGCCTTTCCTGCTATTGTGTAAGTCTTCCCCAATTTGAGTTCTTGTGACATTTCTATATCATGTAAGGCCCCTAACCTTGTGCTTGGAAATGGATTGTCATGACTAGTTGAATCAACAGCATATGTTGTTGAGGAAAACTTGTAGCAAGACTCTGTCAAGCCTTGCATCCCTGGGATGTCTCCCACACCTTTTGCAAGTCCATCGTTTGCAACTTCACACTGACAATCTGCTCCCAAACTAGGGCTTTTGTTTCCTGTAGCAAGGTCTGGAATATTCCCACCTGTAAAAGCCTCATGAAACTGTAGTCCAAAATGATTGGAAGGCTTCTTATTGACTGTAACTGACTTACTTAAACCACATTGACCCAATTCTGTAACCACATTTCTTTTCAGTGAAGGTGTCCTTTTCATGTCACATTTGTCCATGCCACCTAGCACCTTCTGGAAAGAGAACTCTGAAATAGCGTCACCTGAAGGTACAGTCTTGGAGTCTCCTTGTTGCCCACGATCTTGAGGACTTGTCACTTCAAAACTGGACCCAAATGACTGAGATTTTGATGGTGTAGCATGTAGGTGAGTTTTATCCAGTAAATAGGAAACAGAAGTGCAATTTGATGACATGCCATCCACTTGAAATCGAGGCAATCCTGTACAACTCAAAGAACCTTCCTTATTTTTGGCATAAGATGTGTATGAAGGTAAATTTCTACTGAAAATTTCATTCCTAGTCAGACATTTTTGCTCTTCCAAATCTGTCAAACATGATAGTCTTGAATATCCCAACTTCATAGATAGTTTGTCTCTCTTAAAGTGTTCATTCAATAGGAGCCTTGCCATTTGTCGACATTCAATGTCTTTGGGGGATAGAATTTCATCCCTCTCCATTTCAGAAGACAGCAAGCTTGCATTTTGTTGAGCTGGCAAAGCAACCAAACTTCCTTTTTTTGGTGAAAATATAAGCAAGTCAACATGTCTCCGCTCGTCGTTTTCAACCAAATCATTTTGACCAACACTGTCAAGAGTAGCACCCTGAACAGATATGTTATAAACCTTTGAACAAGACTCACTTCGCAACAACCTCGGTTGCCTGGCAGAGCTACATTCTTCTTGTGCAAGGGATCTTTGCTTCTGATATCCAGGCCAGGATTTATTTTGCAGCTTCCGAGCTTCTTCTTCTTTCCAGGGAATCATGTTTCTAGAAAACACTTTGCCTCGAATTGATGGAATTCCATCTTTTAAATCTACAGGTGTATTTCTAGAGGCATCACACAAAATTTCTCTCTTCCTAATATCAGCTTCAACCTGACAGAAACTTCTAAGATCAGAATCTATGGCCCCCACCTTCCTTGGGAAAGCCCCTGATTTAAGAGGAGAAAGAGAGGATTCATCATGTTTTTCAGTCCCAAACCCTGTAACTTGTACCATCTGAGATGTCAGATCCTCCTCTTCTTCTGATGGAGCCTTGACACTCATATCCATGGAAGATGTTGGCCTTCCCTTTTGGGGAATCAAACTACCTTCTTCACATTCATCCATACCATGATTCAGAGTGTTTTTCACTGCAACGCAATCACTCCAAGCTGGCTCAATTTTGTTGTCATATGAACCCTCTATATCACCGGTCTTGACTGAATGAATGGATGAATGCTCCATAACACCTGGAAAATTCTGGCAAGAGACATCTGAAGATGGACTTGTTTCAAGTTCCCTTTCTGCGGACTGCTTACCTGCCTCATTAGATGTTTGCTGAAAAACATCATGACTAATTGGAGTTTCAGTATCTTCATTCCCTGCTAATGCTTCCATTGCAACTTTCAGACTAGGTGATCCTTCTTTGTTAGAAAAATAGTTTTCGTCTTGGTTACCTTGTGAATGGAGCATGTCAGATGGCTTACACAATCTTGCAAACTTGCTAAATGGCATCTCCTTCTTTAATGAAAATTCTTCCCTCCCTGCCATAGCATTATGTGTTTGTTTTATGCTAACAAGCAGCTTACTGTCACTCATTGTTTCTTTCACTAAAACACTTCTGCAACGATCTAAACCCACACTTCGGCTACTCAAATTATTTGTTGGATAAGTTATACAGCATTGGGATGTCAGCATCTCTGGTAGCATAGAGGTATTTCTGACTGAACCTGAATCTACTTGTGAAATATTCCTGAATGCTCTGCTTTCAAGTGGGTGCAAGCTATCGTGAAGTTGACTCGGGATCTGCATTTCTGGAGTTGTCATGTGTGAGATTTGTCCATTTTCAATAATATTTGAGGTATCCCACAGCTGAATAGTTTCTATGGCACATAAAGCTTCTGATTGTTCTGCATCTTCCATGTCAGTACTGTTTCCACAGTAAGGCCTTGGGGATTGCCATTCTTCTGCAAATTCCTGATCTATGATTGGTGTGTCTTTCTGCAGGATTCTCTTACGATCCATGTCAGTAGAACCCTCACAGACTGGATCCAAA
>MU227297.1:1297505-1312677 GCA_018584345.1 Thuja plicata
GTTTCCACAGTAAGGCCTTGGGGATTGCCATTCTTCTGCAAATTCCTGATCTATGATTGGTGTGTCTTTCTGCAGGATTCTCTTACGATCCATGTCAGTAGAACCCTCACAGACTGGATCCAAAGAATTCAGTTTCACCTCTTCTGTCACTATTTCTTCTCCATGACAAGCATTTTCACTTATAGCAACAACTTCCAACTGAATCATGACAGGTGCTGCTGAATTGTTTTTGTTTTGTTGAAGGGTCATCATAGGACTTGAGGATGGCCAACCTCCTGTACATCCTTGAACTATTTTTGTTGTCTGTTCCTGTGGGATACTCATACAATCCATATCATTAGAATCCTCACAGACAGGTTCCAAGGAATTATGTTTCATCTCTACAGTCACAATTTCTTCTCTGTGAGAAACATTATCTCTTATAGCATTAATTTCCAACTGGGTCAGGAGAGGTTCTACCGTATTGTTCAAAGGTGGTGATGGATTCACTTCAATCAGTGGTCCTGTAATTAAATCAGACGATGGGTATACAACTTGAGACGTTATGGTCATCTGTGGCGGTGATGAATTGCAATAAGTTTGAAGTGTAGACTCTTGGTTTTCAGTACTGAATTTTGTCGTCCTCACTCGTGATATTGACTCACCTTTAAGATACATCTCATTGATCTCAGAAGATGACTTGCCTCTGTCTCTTGTTTGTGATGCCACTGCTACAACAGGAGAAGGAAAGAAAGATGGGCTTCTTCTGCCGTCTGTTTGTGATGGAACCGCCTTAACAGGAGAAGGCAACGGAGATGAGTGGTCTGTCCCTCCTGTTTGTGATAAGACCGCAATGACAGGAGAAGGCAATAGAGATGGTTTGCCCGTCCTTCCTGCCTGTGGTAGGACCGCGATGACAGGACAAGGCAATCGAGATGAGCTGTCTCTATCTCCTGTGTGCAGTGAGACCGCCATTTCGGGACATGCTGATGGAGACACCGCTGCAGCCACATTCATAGGCTCCTCAGCAACCTCAACCTGAGCCTGCAACTTGCGCCTGGTACGGGTAATCCTCGTGGCCTGTGGCTGCTCTTTTGATTCCATGACCTTTCTCTTACCAGACTCCTTCTTTGCACTGAGAATCAACTGGCATTGCCTTGCCTTGGACCGTGTAATTCTTCCAACAACAGGCAATGCTGCTAGCACATCGCTCTTCTTTTTCTTGTCCTCAGCCCCTACTCTCCTTCTTCCTCTCCTTCCCCCTCTACCACCCTTGTGGACTACATTGTCGTCTCCGTTTTCTTCTTCTCCACCTCCTCCTTCTCTCTTCTCGTCCCATCTGTCCATGTGGTCATTGAGCGAATTCTCTCTGGCAGGTGTTCTCCCTCCAACCCTGCAGTTATTCTCACCGCCACAATTATCACTCTCTCTTTTTTCTTGTTTTTCCAACTCTTCAAATCCATCCAAGAAGGCATGTGGCGAATCCAACTTTCCCTCATTTCCCTCCTTCTGGGCGTCCACACAATGCCCTTTCTCCACCACTGGCTCGTCTCCAGCAATTTGCCGACCACCATCTCCATTCTCTTCAAACCCCTCTAAATTCTTTTCAAGCTTACGTCTCTTGGCAGCAACCTGATAACATGCATGCCGATCCGCCGAGGACGAACCCCGCTTTGTACAGAAATAACCCCTATACGCCTCGGAAAACCGTCCATTCACTGCCCCAAATAATAATTTATAAATCAAGACCCAATATTTAAATTCTTTCACAGCCAAAAGAACAAATACAAAAGAACAAGTAAAGAAGAAACCCTAGCTATTAGGCAGAATTGTTTATACATACAGCTGAAGCTATTTATCGAATCTTTGTGCTGTGAGGTCTTAACAGCGGCTCCTGAATTGACGACCAGAGAGGGCGGTGGATTAATTCCTTTGAGGAAACAGATGGAAATTAAGGCCTCGTTGTAGAGGCTCTGGTGGGATTTGAACTCTCGAACAGCTTCATTTTTCAAATCAAATATTCTTTGCAGCACAATTTCTTCAAAAGTAATGGGCTCCTCCATGACAAGCAAATGTTAAACAATTTCTTCAAATGTTCAACAAATCTATTTCGAGCGCATATCTGCAATCGTTTCATTTCATTCATTCATTGATTTCATTCCATTGGGATCACATCTCTTTGAAACCTTATGTTAAACAATTTGGGTTCTTTGTCTCTGAGTCCGCATATTGAATACTCAAATGCTTCTCCCACGGGTACGGCACTGTCTATCGCCGGTCGCGATTTCAAATTATTTTAGCCGTTGGGGAGAAGATCGCAGGTGAATCTTAGTCGTTACACCTAGATTTGATTTTAAAAATTACCACCATAATATTTTTTTTAATAAAATTGTAAATTAAATTAAATTAAATTATATATTTCATTAGCTTATGTTATTTTGCTATTTATAATATCTTTGGGGATTTAATTATCTTTAGAATAGTTTTATAATTTCTTAAAATTAAAAGTACAAGTCTAAGTTGATATTTCTTTGGTAATTGTAAAGGATTGTAGAGTGTTCAATAATTGTATCTCTTATGTATTGTATCTATGAGGGATTTGGACCTTGGTGGATGGTGAAAACAAGAAACATACTATCATCTCTATCAATTGTTCTCCACCACCAAAGGAGCTTGCAAGTGAAATGTTAATCTAAAATTTGATGGAACAAATATAGACAAGGCATCTATTCTTTATTCATCCAATCTTGGAAAAGTTAAAACTTTGTAGCTAGTGAAATCAAGAAACATACTATCATCTCTATCAATTGTTCTCCACCACCAAAGGAGCTTGCAAGTGAAATGTTAATCTAAAATTTGATGGAACAAATACAGACAAGGCATCTATTCTTTATTCATCCAATCTTGGAAAAGTTAAAACTTTGTAGCTAGTGAAATCAAGAAACATACCATGGTCTTCACTAATTATACTCCACCAATTAAAACCTTAAAATACAAATATAAATTTTTAAATTATAATTCTTATCAATTTGTATTTACAACTTTTGAGATAATATTTTACAATTCACCAAAGAAACCCCAGAGACCTCAAGACACACATGTTGTTAATACATAAGTTTTATTTTAGATGGAGAAGAGGGAAAGAATTGATGCATCAACTATTTAAGCATAAATCTCTCATGTACTTCATATCTCTCTTTCTCATTTATTTTTAGGTTTTTTTTAAAAAATTAATAGTTTAAAAGGATTAGAATTTGATAATTGTTTTGAATAGGCCATAAAAAAATATTAATTCTTTAAAAAAATAATAAGTTTAACAACTTAAAAATAGCTAGACAATACACCCTTTAATAAGAATATACTAACTTAATATACAAACTCAAATTTACCTTGTGAAATATATTTATGAATTGAGAACAATAAGAATGATATTGACTTAGACATCAAATTAATTTGTAAAACCTAACAAAGTGTATAGTCATACAATTCACTTTAAATCTTTTTTACAAAAATTATTTCTATTAAAAAATATTAATTTTAATTTTTATAATAATTAATATATTTAGGTCAAATTGCCTTCATTATGATATGTCTCTTCTCAATCAAAGTGTCTAAGAAGAGAAGTAACGATTTAAAAATAAATATACACAAAATTAAGCCTAGAAAAAAATTAAAAATAAGATAATATTTGTGTACGAGGAAATCTTCAACCTGTTGGGAGCAAGCTCAAACATGAAAAGTTAGTGGGTTAGCACACATAAATCATGAAATAAGCATGAACCAACAAGAAATCTTCATAACATCATATTGAGCTAAAAACAAGTTATTGCACCCTATATTACTTGTTTGATTTGCTCATTTAGATTGGATGTGAGTGTGCTCTCTCAAACACAAATGGAGTGGATCCCCATTGCAATGCAAATATGAATGCAAGATTGGATGAAAAGAAGAGATTCAAGAGCTAGTATGAAGAACTAGTCTCAAGTTCTTCTCAAAGATGATCTAAACTATGAAAAGGATGTGCAAAATGCAAGATAAAAACTATGATTCATTGAACATTAGACTAGCATGTAACTTCTAAGTGATTTAAGCATAAAGAGCATGAAAACTAGAATTGAACTTCTAAAACTAAAATAGCATAATAACAATGCAAGAATGAGAGATGCCAATACAAGAGGAGAATACCTCTATTTATAGATTTTTGGGAGAGAAGAAAAGGGCTTGAATGAGGTGGCACCTATGTGGCATCCACATAAGAGCCACATAAGGGACACATGGGCTTGGAAGGGATGGCCATTTAAGAGTCAAACATAGCATTAAATGTTTGAGTGGCTCAAGATTTTTAAGTGGGGAACAAATATGTAAGAACATTTAAGAGGAATGGGTGACCATTTTGGAGAGAATTTTCACACATGTGTGAGCATTCTATTAACATTAAAAGGTTTAAGAATCACCTTTTTAAGTAGGATTAGAGGATAATTAGGTGGGGAAGTATGCTTAGGAAGTGAGGTGATGGATGTAGAGTAGGAATAGGGTAGGCTTATGGTAGACCTCTAGATTGGATTAATAGGTCTCTAGGTTGGGTTTAGATTACAATTTAAATTATATTTGAATGAATCATAGTTTAGAAGAATTAGGGATATGGAGGATTTTTTAATAAATATGAATTTTATTAAAAAGGGATTTTATGAGGCAAATGTATTTAAATAAAATACATTATGATAGTATCTAGATTATTGATAAATACTAACAATGAAACTATTTAATAGATTAAATTAAATAGTTAGATGAATAAAAGGAAATTTAATATTAATAATAATATTAATATTTTTGGACGTCTACATTTTTCTCCTCTTTGACGTGGCATCGCAAGTGACGTTGCGTCAAAGATAAGAAAATAAGTTGCCCTAGAGGAAGAGAGTTTCTAGGAGTCATGTCGAAGCGACGATGATATAGGGTTGTACCCCCTCGAGAAAAGAACACAACAAGGACAGCATTGTGGGATTTTCTCAAAAAAGGACGCAACGAGGAGGAGGAAGGGAGAGGAGGTAATAAATAGAAGCCTTCTAAAAATGCAAGCATGAATGCAACTAAGAATGCAAAGGCAATGATGAAATTAAATGCAACTAACGAGCCTTGGGGATCCATTTGTGTGTAAAATATGGAGAGCACATCCGGTTTTGATATTGCAAAAGGAGGTATGCATTAGGTGTTAGAAAACACAAATGACAAGATTCCTTTGTGTGGACTAGACGCTCAAACAAAAGCACACTGCAAAAGACGCATGTATCAGTAACCACCAGTCATAATGCACCAAGATATAGCAAATCGAGGTAGTGGTGAGTAGGTTTAAACTGGCATAAAAAGATAAAATTGATAAAGAAGGCCTCATGACCAAGTAGTCATTCAATCCAAAGTTCTTTCCATGAATAGGATGATGTGATGAAGGATTGATAAGCCAACGCCGGAAGGATGCATCTTGACGGGCAAGGATTGGATTTGATTTGATTGAAAGATATTCACTGGAAAAAGTTGGGAATAGGATGAGGAGCAAGGAGAGTCGGTCGTAAAACTGATTTGGTGAAAAACATGATCGCAATCGCAGGAGTCAAAACTTCACGAAAATTGAAAAACTGAGCGATGCGGAAGGAAGGAAAGGTTTATTGTAATATTTTGGATTTTTTTTTGAATTTTTGAATTTTTGTGATTTTTGAATTTTTTTGAATTTTTTACGCATTTAAACTATACTACGGGATTAATAATACAATAATATATAGGCAGGAGAAGAAAATGGAGCAGAAAAATTTTAAGGAAAATGGGGGCTATAAGAGGGGTTGGAGGGCTAAAGAAGGTCATTTGTGAATAGTGATTGGAGGAGAAAGGAGATCTAGAGAGAAAAATATGGTGGACGAGAGGCTGAAGGGGCAATTGGGAGAGCACGTTCGGATCCATGGGAGACCCGCGGAGCGGACAACACCGGTGAGTAGCTCAACTGAGACCTTGCATTAATTTTTTTCAAAGTTTTTATGCTTTCTGGGATGGGTTAGGGATCATTAATGAGGGGTTAAAGGGTTTCAGACCGGAGACGCCGGTTCTCGAACCGGCGTCTGCAAAGACGCCAATCCGCGGACCGACGTCGGTCTCTGAACTCGTGTCTGCGTGGACGACAGTTCCAAATTGGCATCTTCAAAGACGCCAGACCCGGACCCGCATCTTCGTAGATGGTGGTCTGAGATCAGATAGCTTGGAGACGCCGATTGAGAAACCAACGTCTACGCCCAAACCGGTGTCTGTGCCAAAAAAGGGCAAACGCCAAGGGGGAGGGAAAAGGAGGACCCGACAAGGGTCGGGGATGGGTCGAGAATAGATCTATGAATATGATGCCCCATTATGGGAGGGTTTAGGCTATAATTGAGAAGGAAGATGATAGTGACGCGGTGGTGTTTAGATTTTGTAGGAGCAGTTTCCACCACTGGGATCTCGGGAGCACTGGCCACCCACGATGGAATTGGAGGGTCGGCTGACGGAGGCAGACTGGGGATTGTTAGAAGCAGTGGGATTGGATTATGTGGTCTGATGGCCTAGGCTCCAGGCACATAAAGGGATGATGACTGCACTTATCGAGCACTGGCACAATGATACCATGACATTTCATCTGCCTACTGGAGAGGCGACGATTACTTTGGAGGATGTATGGAGGATTTTACGGATACCGATCTGAGGACTTGTCCCTCAGTATAGACTAGAGGACAGTGATCACTATATGGAGTTAGCTTTTAGGAGAACCCTAAGGAGGATACCTAGATATAGGACATGGATGCCTTGGCAGCCGACGGTCGACAGGAGGCTGAGGAGGATAGCACTGTTTCTGGCAGGATTGATTGGTGGGAGGATGCTGGAAGACTTGGCCAGACACAGGTTTGCGATGGGGTGGTCGAGGGTATTGACAAAGATTCTCGAGCAAGGGACTACATATTGTTGGGGGTATGTTGTCTTGGGATAGTTGTATCATGATTTACACATGGCTACATACGCGCGGGGTACACAACATGGGGACAGGGGTCACGTTCTTACTAGTGTGGGCTTGGGAACACATTATGGTGTTTCGATTGATGAGAGTGTGGGAGGCTCGACAACTAGGAGAGCCTTATACATGTAGGTATAGGCTACCACTGAGATATACCTTTGTGGGACAGACAGGTTATTAACGGAAATTTCTTGATGAGATCCAGGTTTTCTATTGGACACCATACAGGTTATGTGAGCCCTGGGGAGTGATGGACTGGCAGGCAGGAGTGGAGGAAGGTTTCAAGGATTTCATATACCTCTTGTATGTTCAGATAGATTGCTTTCTACTAGGGAGGAATATCCACCAGATTGAGAGATACAAGCCATCTTGGGTTATGAGGCAGTTTGGGTTACAACAAGGGGTGGTGACAGAGGATGGGCTACATCCTCATGTCACCAGGGAGGTTGGAGTTTGTGTAGGTACACTGATGCTCTCGTAGTGAGGGTGACATGGTGGACGCTGGCACGGGTGGATTATGTGGCTAGGCCAGACATTGTGGATGTAGGGATGATGGTAGAGTATGTGGCCTGGTGGGCCGCACACGTACCTCTACGACTGATAGATCTAGTATAGGTGGTTTCTCATGAGCAACTGACAAGTGACATGGAGGTGGATGATGGGACAGCAGTAGGAGATGCCCCAGAGACCTCAGCAGCAGGACAAAGGAGGAGACCTCAGGGGAGACGTGTTCGAGAATGAGTTGAGGTACAAGAGGAGGGGGGATAGGATCAGGGGCAACATGGGCCANAGGTGGCTATACAAGGATAGGTACCACAGGGGCCACAGGCGCCACCGACAAGGTATGTGTCACAATAGACACATGTTACCATCGTCACAGAGCGAGATAGCCTGCAGACCGAGTGTGCACAATTATGGGGACTACTAGGGATGGCACAGGTGTCAGAGACCAGCCTGTAGACGGAGATGACTTGGATACAAGGATTTCTAGCTGTAGAGACAACACGGGCAGATATGGCTAAGGGTGCACTTGACACCCTACAAGGCAGAGTAGACTCAAGTGAGTTTTCCATGGTGGACTTGACACAGGATGTTGTTGAGTTGTGGACAGAGATAGGGACACTGACAAACCAGTTCGGTACCCTTACAGAGAAGATGGAGCAGGCTACAGAGTAGGTTATTACATTGACCTTAGAGAGGGATGTAGCACAGAGGCAGGCCAAGGCGTACAGAATAGAGTGAGACATCGCTCGAGAGGTAGCCAGCATAGGCGGGGCTAATCAGGTGGTAGCAGAGGCCTTTGCAGTGCATAGAGACATAGCTAGGGAAGGAAGGGAGGCAGCCCACTATTAGGCATTGTACAATGATTGAGTACCCGAGGGCCGGAGACAGACATTTACAAAGCAATATTGATCACAGAGCACAAGGCGGGCTTCTCAGGGATCAGTTGGGATGCCACCACATCCACCACCAGGATAGTGAGGAGGACCATCACAGCCGCCTGCATGATTTTATCAGAGGATTTTGTGACACACACATTTTTGTATTTTTGGATGAGATGTATATGCATATCAGCACCTAGGTGCATAGAGATGTATTTGTGGACATGATTATATATATATATATATATATATGATGACCCGTGATGATTGTATGTGATTCTATACATTGATCTATATGATGTTATGATGCGTATGCTTATATGAGTACTGACATTGATGTTTGTAGGATGTGATGTTTTAGATGTATGTTTATGCATTTGATGTATATTGTAGTATTTTTGTTTTTATGAGATGTGATGAATGCATTTAATATGTTATGAATGTTTTATGATGCAATGTATGTAAATGCAATGACCTAATGGAAATGCAGGGATGATATGAAAAATACAGGGATGCAATGGATGCAACGGATGCAACGGGACCCATGTTTTTGGTGTGTGTCACATTCAACTGAAGGACCGAACAAGCGAACTGCAAAGGACTAGGAAAGGAAGGTTAGCATGACAGAGGCTCAAAGTGTTAGTGCGATGGCAAGGAGACTGGACATGTGAAGAATATACAAGGACAAACTGGGTGACCTAACAAGCGACTATGTAAAAAGATTTATGATGAAACTTGATTGGATCTTGTTGTTTTTTATGCGTGCAATAGTGTTGGAACACCTAGGGAATAGGGGGTTTGGAATGAAATGGATGTAACGGATGGAGGGAATGTGAGTTTGATGGATAATGGAATGGTCCCTTATGTGTGACACCTATTTCTAGGTTTTCATTATGCATACTTGTCCAAGGCGCCTGATTGCCAAGTTTTCACCATTGGACAAATTTTTTTCTCGTTACTCTTTTTGGATTTTGGATTTTGGATTTTTTTGATTTTGATTTTGATTTTTTTGATGTTGTCTAAGCACTTGTTTGCCAGGTTTTCACTGGGACAACCATTTTTTCAGCTTCCTTTTCTGCTTTTTTTTTGAGATTTTTTCAGGACTATTTATACTTTTTATGGATTTTTCAGATGACTAGAATAACCAACTGTCAGGCATAGAAGCACTTGAGATTAATGATGTTGATAGGATCATTCAAGGGTCTCCTTCAGGAGTGGAGAGTTGATATTCCCCAAAAGTGAAGCATGCAGTGATAATGTATGGGCCTTTCCAGGTAACCTCGAATTTCCTTTCTTTTCTCGATTAGTACCCACTTTTTTATTTTCCTTTAGCACAAAGTTCCCTACCTGGAACTAGCATGGGTGGAATTTCTTGTTATAGTTCCGCTTGAGTCTATTTTGATAGACAATTAGGTGATCATAGGCTTGTTGGTGCTTTTCATCCAGCAGATCAAGCTGTGTGAGTCTTGCTACTTGGTAATCTTCATCATTGATCAGGCCTCTCAATGATACCCGGAGGGATGGCAGTTTGACCTCAATTGGTAAGACAACTTCAACACCGTAGACTAGGAAATACAGAGTGGTGCCTGTAGGAGTACAGTATGAAGTGTGATATGCCTGGCAGAGGGTAGGGTTAATTTGCAGATGCCAGTCGCGGCCAATATCATTGAAAACTTTCTTGAGGATTTTGAGAATGATCTTATTAGTTGCCTCAGCTTGGCCGTTACCTTCAGGAAAATATGGACTAGAGAAATGGTGATGGATATGGAGGCGAGCGCACAAATAATTAACATGTTGATTTTCAAATGGTGTTCTATGATTTGTGAAGATAGTGGAGGGTATGTCGAAGCGGCAGACAATGTGGTAGAGGATGAATTTTTAGATCTGGACACCTGTAGTGAGGGTGAGTGGAATTGCTTCAACCCACTTTGTAAAATACTCTGTTGCTATTACTATGTATTTGTGTCCTTTAGAGGAGAGGGGAGTGATATTACTAACAAGTTCAAAACCCCAATAAGAGAAAGGCCAAGGGGGCACAATAGGTCAGAGGTCCTGTGCAGGAGCATGGATCAAACTAGCATGATGTTGACAAGATAAGCACTTTTTGATGAACTCACAAGCATCATGTTACATTATAGGCCAATAGTATCCTATCTGTAAAAGTTGCTTGGCTAGGACCATGCCACTTGTGTGGGCACCGCAAATCCCAGCATGTACCTCTTGTAAATCTTGGGCGGCCTCATTTTAATCTAAACATCTAGAGAGCACATTGTGATAGCCTCGACAATATAGGGTGTTGGCTACAATGGTGTATCAGGAAGCTCTTCAAATAAGGTTTTTGCATTGGGTTGTGGTGAGATGAGGGGATATGATACCATTTTGTAGATAAGCATGGATATCATGGTACCACAAGGACTGGGGACCAACCAAGACACATGTGTGATTCGATTCATCATTCTCGTAAGCGGGAGCATGAAGTTTCTCAACTAAGAATTCGTATTGTGCAGATTCATGAGGAATCTCTAAGAGGGAACTGATTGTGGCCATTGTGTCAGCAACCTTGTTCTGCAAGCATGGTACTTGTGTTATCTGCAAGTGGAGGAAATGATCTTTCTTCTTGTCAACCATCTCCTTATATGGCATTAGTTTGTCGTCTTTGGTTTGATACTCATCCAGGACTTGTTTGATGATGAGTTGGGAATCGCCAAAGACACGTATATCTGTGATGTTCCACTCTATAGCCATGCGGAGTCCTGCGACTAGTGCCTCATATTCTACAATGTTGTTCGTGCAGGGAAGTCCCAATTTGAATGACATAGGGATGTAGTCACCTAGTGGTGTGATGAAAAGTATTCCCGCCCGTGCACCATGGGCTGTGTAGGATCCATCAAAGTAGAGTTTCCAAGTGGATTGCTCTTCTATCATGTATAAATGTTCATCTATAAATAATGTGATCAGAGGGTATGCGTCCACCAATGGTGCTTCTGCTAGATGATCTACAATGACTTGTCATTTAATGGCTTTTCTATCAACATATTGAATATCAAAATCGCTTAGCAGCATAACCCATTTTGTCATTAGACCTGTGAGAGTAGTCTTAGAGAGTAGGTACTTGAGAGGATCCACTTTTGAGATGAGCTTGGTTGTATGACTAAGCATATAGTGGCAAAGTTTTTGAGTGGTGAAAACTACTGCCAGGCATGCTTTTTCCATAAGGGAATAACTGAGCTCATAACCCACTAAGGTCTGACTGATGTAATAAATGGCTCATTCCTTGCCGTCATCATCAACTGAGCAAGGAGTGCCCCTAGTGTTGTTGTAGTAGCAGAAATATACAGGATGAGAAATTGGTCAGGTACAGGTGGTACCAATATGGGTGGATTATCCAATTATTCTTTGATCTTTTCAAAACTTTTCTAACACTGAGGATCCCATTTAAAATTGTTATCCTTTCACAGGAGATGAGTAAATGGTTGACACTTATCTGCTAACTGAGAGATAAAATGGTGCACTGATTGAAATTTTCCTTGGAGGCTACGCAATTGTCGGAGTGTTCTTGGTGGAGGCATCTCCATGATAGCTTGTTGTTAGTAATAACTAAGAGGGGAGGGTGAATCAGTGGCCTCAAACATTTATCCTTCAAACATTAACCACCAATCAAATAAACCTCAGATTATTATGTCCCTACAAGATGCATGCCATGAAATACTTATAATAATTAACTGTCTGTCGGCTTTCCTTGTCTGTCCTTATTCTCCTTGATTACTGATAAGCAGTATAACTATTTACCGAAACTCAGTAAATAAGCAGAGTATACCGATCAACCCAGTGTTAACTATGTCAGATACAAAACAATAAAGAAATGAATCATACACACATAACACATGAATTTTTAACGTGGAAACCATGTTAAGGGAAAAACCACTGGGACCGGTACCCCAAATTTTCAATCTTCTGAAGTGAGCCCTATTAGGAGCCAACCCTATTAAAGGTTAAAAACACATTGTTAAGTGAGACCTTGTTAGAGGATTTTATACATAGAGGTTGTCACTTAGTATCGGGCATCTACTGCTACCATCCTTGAATCAGCCTCCTTCTTAGATTGTCAATAGGTATCGGGCAAGTCCAATGCTACTTTCATGAATCAACCTTTTTGGCACTCCTTGGGATGTACCTCAATATATAGAAGACTGCAAAGTCCTGCTCTATTAAGAGACTTGATGCTTCAATGGTTAAACTGAAACACTATGACCTATTCATGATGCAACTTTGAATTGAATATTTTTAGATCTATTTAAGTACATTACCTCTCTGATCAATGTATCAATTCAATTCTTTGTGATCCACACTTTCTGCTCTGTGATGTTGTGCTTCATTGTTCATCGATGTCTGCAGAATTCTTTAGCTCTCCTTCACCTTGATTGATTAGGATTGTATGAAGTTATTCTTTATCAATTTCTCTTCAGCATGCTCTTTCTATTCACTCCCCTTAATCCCCTTTTCATGTGATACGAAAATTAATTAAGCTTGTCTCTTATATAGACATGATATTCATTGTTTCTTGATTCTTGATTCTTGGCGTGAAAAAAAATCCAGCCAATTTGATTTAAAGCATAACTCCTGATTTATCTCGTATTTATCTTCTTGCCAACTGTACAAATCTTCTTTAAATCAATCACTTAACTCTGGTCGAATAAAACAAATAAAACAACCAGTTAAGTCTATCTTTAGCTCTCGCCAGCTAGATATTTTGTCATTTTCTGAACTCTCTATTCCGTCAGTCAACTCTACAGTTAGTCGTCAGTGAAAACTGACAGTTCCATCGACGTGACTCCAGTTAGCTTCGGGATCTCCGTCCATCGGGTATCATTGGATTTTTACTCATCAGGCAACTCTATTTTTAGCTCGTCGGGCATCCTGTGATTTTTCTTCATCGAGCAACACTGTCTTCTACTCGTCAGGTATCACTGTGACTTTTCTTCTTTGTCTTTACCGATGGTGTGCACTCCGTCAGTGTTATCTATCACTTAGTGAATACTTGAATTTTATGCATTGCTGAAAGCATAACCTTTGTTCCATTGATTCTCTAAAGTCTTTGGCATTATGTACATGACCGTACAGATGATATCAAGTTGACGTCAATGATAATACAATCCATTAACTGATATAATGCCTTGCATTATCTTCAACTTAACATTATCAAACATTCAATCAGTTACATGTCATCAATCTCTCCCTTTGGCATTGATGGAAACATACTATATTATCTTACTGTACTATTTCTAATATAATATGAAATACAACAGTTGAGTTTCATCAAACTACCAATCTTTTTGTTCTGATAACTGATAAATGTCTAATCTTCGGTAAGCTCTATTTTATCTTAGATTTGATTCTTTCCGCTCTTTGTCTTCTGATGATTTGAGTCCTCTTCTTGTGTCAATTTCTCTCCTTTGACTATTCTCTCTTTTGTGATGTCTTTTTCTCTTTTCAGCAACTCTCCCTTTGTATAATCTTTTCATACAATTTACTCTCCCTTAGGATATAATCTCTCCCTGTTGGAGTAATATGATAATGGATAATCTCTCTCCCTTTTTCAGAAGAATGTGATAATATGGATAATCTCTCTCCCTTTGACAACAATGCCAAACAAATATCTCACACATTTCCGACATTCCTGTCAAACAATCTTTTCTCTCTATCCATAATATATTCCTTTAATTTCCCTTATCCATCAGCAATACAACAATATGCTCTGGTGCTTGGTTCTGGTATATACCTGTCTGTATATAGATGTATCTTTGAAGTTCATCTATTTTCTTGCATCAACATGAATGATATTCTGATAATACATAGGCCGGTGCAGCCTTTAGTCATATTACTGACTAGTAGACAAGGGTTTTCAACCCCTAGTCTCTTTCTCAAGTACTCAAATGTATCCTTGGGCAGTGGCTTGGTGAAGATATCAGCTAATTGTTCTTTTGATTGCACATACTCAAGTATCACCTCTTTTTCTTGAACTTGTTCTCTCAGATAATGATACTTGATGGCAAGGTGTTTAGTTTTTGCATGCATGACTGGATTCTTGGAAATGTTTATTGCACTGGTGTTATCACAATAGATAATTACTGGTTCTGAGATCTTCATATGCATACCTTTGAGAAACTGTTTGATCCATGCAATATTTGAGCAGTTTGTAGCAGTAGCAACATACTCTACTTTTGCAGTAGACTGAGAGATGCATCCTTCCTTCTTGCTAATCCATGTGACAAGTCTATCACCCATAAAGAATGCTCCTCCAGTTGTGCTCTTCTGGTCATCAAGATTTCCAACCCAATCAACGTTGATAAACACCTTAAGTTCAAATTTTCCTTCTCTTCTATACCATAAGCCAAATTCCTTAGTGTTCTTTAGATATTTTAGAATTCTTTTCACAGTAGTCATATGTGATTCCCTAGGGTTAACAAAAAATCTAGCAGCAATTCCTACTACATATGCAATATCTGGTATAGTGTGTACAACATACATGAGTTTTTCAATTATTGATTTGTACAAAGTCTGATTTACCTCGGTTGTCTTGTCCTCCTTTGTTAACTTACATCCAGTAGTCATCAGTGTTCCAACTGGTTTGGAATCTTCCATCATGAATATTTTCAAGACCTCTTTGATGTATTTGGACTATGTAATGAAAATACCTTCACTTTGTTGAATGATCTGTAGACCAAGAAAGAACTTGATCTCTCCAAACATAGACATCTCAAACTCTTTGCTCATCTCATTAGAA
>MU227297.1:1354034-1366976 GCA_018584345.1 Thuja plicata
TCTTGAAGTGCTTTGTGGTTGATCTTGAAATCTTTCTCTCCTTTGGTTTATGGTAAATCTTCTAACATTTCATTTTCTTGGATTACTTCTTGTTTATGTTTTCATTCTTTTCATTCTTCTTACAGTACAGCTCCCTAATATTGATTTTCAATAAAATTTGATAACAGTTTAACTGGTTAGCTTTTAACCCGAAAGCTTATAAAGGCTGCAATATCATTCTTAGATGATATGTTACTAAACAATTGTAAAGGAAATAAAACTGAATAATAAATGGGAAGAAAATCACAGTCACTTCCTCGATTGCATTTCATGAAAAATAAACAACTTCTCAGCTAAAGATAAAGGAATATAGATAGAATTCAGAATCCAGATATTATGAACCAATAGACATATACATAACAAGATAAACAAGATGTCAACACAGGACACTTCATTTTTAGTTTTCAAATAACACAGATTCAATAAACCTCACTGTCATATATTTCAAAAATTACTGCACAGGCAATTGCATGAAATCTGTTCTTTCAATAACATTCAATTACTACTATTTGTTCCTTTAACCTTCTCAAAAAACAAAACTATCACCACCAAAATCTATTATCTACTAGCAATGAGTTTTTTTTGAACCTTTTAAAAGTTTTAGCAGCAAAATATATAGTATTAGAGCACCAAGAGGTCTCCCAAAAAACATGACCTCTCGAGCAATTAGTTATATAACCAAACCAGCAGAAAAAGGACACACGTCCTTAAGAGTTTTCATGTTAACCAAGTAAAAACTAATTAACCAAATATGGTTCCTTGTCCACAGCATGATCCTCGCTCCCCGTTGGACTCCCTTCTTCTTCGGTAACTGATTGGGTAGGTTTCCATTCTTTATACGCTTGGACCAGCTCTTTTGCGAACGGCAGATGCGGGATCTTAGAGTTCACTATCTAGGCCATTAAGGCCTCTTTACTCCACTTCAATTTCTTCACCTTTTTCTACGACATTGGGCAGCTGATCCACACATAGATATAGCATAGATTCGATCCTTGCCATCTGAGTTAAGTTAGAGGCTTTAGGATTAACCTTTTCTCTGATAATATTTATTGCTGAGTCGAAGGCTTCTAGAGCGCCCTTCAATTTCTACCCACTGTATACTGATGGGTAAGTATAAGTGAAGTTGATCACTTTCAACTCGTTCAAGGTGGCCTTCTAAATTTGCTTAGCTTCGTACTCATATTCTTTGCTTTCTATAATGGTGCCTCTTATTAGAGAGATATGCCAGCTGATGTTCTTCCTAAGGATGAAGAAAATGGATTCTTCAACGCCTTTTAGGGATTTTTCCCTGCAGAATTTGTTGAAACCATACCTCTCTATCTCCATAAACTTTGTCATCGTCGATACCCATTTTTCCTCCTCTCCATCCCAGACTTGGCATTGGGTTTGCAATTCCCCCATTACGGCCTCTATGTCATGACGAACTAAGTGTGAATCCTTGATATATTGTCAGCCACTGTTAAGCACTTGGGACATCCATTCATCAACTAAGGAGACTAGTGTTCGACCCCTCTAAACTTGATTCAACAGAGTTTTACTTTCTGCCAAGTTTGGGTCAAATACCTGTGAAGATTGGGTCAGTGGCATGGCGTCAAAGTTGTAGAAAGTGTTTATGAACTGAGAGAGTGAGACTATCGTTTGCTTCAGTTCTTTCTTTTCCTTACTATCCTGCCATGATGTTATCAACATCTGCTGGATCGTCTCTTTGAAAAGGTGATTCTTTCCATGTCTATCCATAGTCCCTAATTCAATTTTAGTGACCTCAAATTCCTCAACTGCAACATCATGTTTCTCCTCTTTCGGTCTGTAGGTGGCTACTTCAGTTGTCCACTTCCCAGTTTTAGTATCAACAAACATTCGTGCTGTACTCTTAACTTTCTTAGCCTTGGGATTCTTTTGAGCATATTTGCTGACTATGTCTTGTACTGGAATAGATACCAGAACTAAGCTCCATTTCTTATTTACTGAAGAGTTTAACCATCTTGGTGTGTCATTTGTTGCTACTGATTGTTCACCTACTTTCGTAGGGGTATCCATTAAACCTAGAGTCACATCATCAAGATCGAAGAGATCTTTTCCGATTTGCTCATCTTCCCCAATTTGGTAGTTTAAATCCCCAAATTTGTCATCCTCCAAATTGACTTTTTATGCATTTTCTTGAGTCATCTTTCCCTTTTTCTACGATCGAGATCTTGATCTGGTAATGCGTCGAGGTGAGACCACAGGGGAAATTTCTGCAACAAATTTCTTCTTGGAATCCTTATTCCGCTGCTTACCTGATGAACCTGCATTACCAGATGGTTTATGAGGATTAGAAACAAATGGGGAGGAAAATAAAATTGAAGATTTAACTCTAATTGATTTAGGACTAGATTGTTCTATTCTTGTCTGCAGCCATTCCTTAGTTAATTTAAGTACATGATGTGTCCTGCATTTAATGTCATCTTCCTCTTCCCTTGACCAGTCAATATCAAACTCTTCATTCTCCAGGAGCCTTTTGAAACTAGGTTTGACTAAGTTGGAACCATCATCTGTCACCCCTTCTATATTGAACTGCAATCTCATGGACATAATTTGAGATATACAGAGTCTACTATGACCTCTCTTCATAACTTGGGATGCATTTGCACAATCTTCCCAGAAATCCTCTAGATGGGGAACTGGAAACATATGAGATCTAAGGCCTAGATTCCCACTAGCAAAGTTCTTGTTATCAAAGCCTATCCTCTCCGTGTAATACTTGAAATCAAAATGACTCAAGTTACTCCCAATACTTATTGCATCTTCAATAGTCAAGCATGAAAATTTACCTAGCTGCAATGGGAAAACTTTCTCCCATTCTTCTTCAGGAAGAAAACGTTTAAGTACAGTAGCAAGCTGCCTACAAACTTCTGCAAAGATAAAGCAATCAAAGGCACACCTAGGAAATTTTGCAGGGGAATCTTCAAAACCACCAATTCTAATATAAGTGAACCTAGGAAACTGAATGTAAAAACTCCCAAATCTTGTCACAAATTGCTGAGCTTTAGAACTCATTCTTCTGGCTGAATTCCCAGTCATCTCAAAATAGAGTTTACCCATAAAAGTGTCATGCACCCTCCTGTAATTATAAATTACATTATCTTTACGAAGAATGGAGAAATAATCAAAAACACACATTCCATCTATCCAAGGCTCATGAATCATCCCATCCCATTTCCTACTACAGGCTAGGTAGTACATCAGATAAGAAGACATGAAAAAGCTACATCTAGTGAGTTTAGAATTGTTAAGTTGTTCTCTCATAGATTCTGCAATTAATTCGGCCCAATCCAACTTCTATTTTCCTTCTAAAATAATCTGAATATAACATAATAACCAATCTAAGAAGAAAAATGCCTTAGGTGATCCTCTGAATCTATGCAACATCACCATGACATCACTAATATATGGGTACACATGACATCTATTGAGCTTTTTGGGCAAACAGGAACCTCCCCTCTGAGCGTTTAATAACCAATGCTTGGCTATTGAGGTGTGATTTGCATCTATATTTGGTTTGAATTTAACAAGGGACTGCGCAGGAGAGAAAGTGGAAAAAGTTTGCTCTTGAATTTGGAAGGCCAAAGCAACAATTTCTCTATTTATAGCCAACAAGACCTCACCATTTTTATTGAGAATTGATTCAGTTCGCTGGTCATATTTTTGGATACACTCATGAACTAGCTCAGGACAAACTACTGCAGGAGGGAAAGAAGCAGCTATGTACAACCCACTACTCAAAATTTTGAGAGAAGGAACATTTTCTTCTACAGACTCAGTAAGCCTATCAGTAATTCCTTCTACATCGTATCCTTCTAAATCTATGTCTGTGACAATGGGATTTTCACATACTAGACTAGACACACTTCCAAACAAGTAAAATGCAAACTTAATACTTGTAAGAACAAACTGATAATTGTCACAAAAACTTCTGCATATTTCACAAGCTCTTAAATTTAAACATTGTAGGGGTTGCAGCCTGACTTACCTTAATCACTGTAGAAACCTCTGCAACTGGAGCTCCAAAAACCCTTACCTTCAATCTACCCACATACAGATAATGACAACATTTCAAAAATAATGAATGTTAAGAAGGGTTTTAAATTAGAAATACCACGGATTTGACAATTAATTGCCCATAATTAAGGCAATAAAGGCTCAGAGAATGAAGTGATCGTTCACGCATGCAAACAATTAATGCCACTTACACAAACTTTTATGCCGCACGAATTCATCATAAATTTGACAGCTCGAACACACTTAACCGCCACCAATACTTTTCTACATTAAAAGCCTTTCTAGGTAGGGACCACAACTGAAAGACGATGATAGTCTTTTTCTTTTGCCACATGTCACTTTTCAAAAACATTGAACACTCTTGAACACAGATGAACTAAGTTCAAGGGTGTTCTTATGTGTTCATCACTGTTCATGTCTGTTCCTATTTTAATCTCTTGCCTTCATCCCTAAACTGAATATTCCATGCTTAGTCACTGATTCCCAACTTTGATCAATCAAAATTCCACACACCACAAACATGAAGCCTCTTTTTAATGATGAATTTATTCACCTACTATTCCTTCATAAAAATTATGAACCGGCTTGAACACTCTTGAACACTCATGAACTAAGTTCAAGGTTGTTCAAGCATGTTCAAACCTGTTCAAGAAAAGAGTTAGCAAATGATTTTCCTAATTCCACAAACATGGATGGACCACAAGGTCGACACTTTCGCTGGGAATTTGGACATGAGGACTTAAGAAGCTTTGAGGTTCACAAAAATAATATGGCGACTCTAGAAATAAAAAACAAGGACAAGTACTAGACTTGGACTAACATTTCCCTAGTGTAAGATCAAGTGAATGTGATTTTCTACCTAGGACAGACTTTTGGTCTTCAGTGGACGAGCTTCTCTATCAATGCAAACCAACATTTTGATCAAGGTGATGAGGTTTCAAAGGTAAAGGGGATTATCATAAAATAATGCTTAGTTTGAGGACACTTAAGGATGGGGTTTTTGATTAAGATGTAGGTTCTAAGCAACTCAAAAGGGGATGCAGTACCAAGTGAGGGATGTGATTAGGGATGTTTTGGATGATGATTAGGATGATGCTAGGTTGGCTAGGATTGGATTGGATTGGATTATGCTGGATTATACTAGGATGAGTGTGTGATGTGTTTCTAAAGATGACAACCTAAGGGAGGTCCTAAAAATACAAGCTAAGTGATCCTAAGAAGAGGAGGAATGGTTGTTTGTTGCGGTAGACCAGCTAGTCATATTGCTCAAATCCAACGAAAGTAGTGTTTAGATGATATTTGCCTATGAAGTGAGAAACCTTGTTTTTGTATATCACTTTGTCGAATTCTTCCTGTTTATGAGTTTCTTTCTTGATGGAATCAATGATGTGTTGATACTTGGTAGCTTCACGGGTTGTATTCTTTTGTTCTCTGTGCACGGGAGGTAAAGGAGTTTTCACCTTCTTGTGCTTCTTAGAATTGGTCATGTCCTATAGAAAAAAGATTTGATTTTGCATGACCCACTGAAGGTTTTTAGGACATATCTCATAAAATACCAAATTTTGAAGATTCTGGCAAATTCTAAAGCTTACGGTAGTCTGTAAAAAAGGACAGTGTTTTGATGATTTGGCAAAAGCTTGAGCTCTGTCTGATTTTCAATAGATTTGTTCCATGGAAAGAACCAGTTTTAACACATTCAAATCAAAAAATAACAGGCATGTGTCTTGAAAACAATCCGACAAGGGACAAAGCAACCTTGAAGGATACAAGCAAGTATGACAAATTTGTTTGTTGGGTATTTCGTTTGTGTTTTGGATTTGTCAATGTTCTTCAAGCACTTCAAACATAAATCTACCTAAGGAATTGGTGTAGCATGAAAATATTTTCTCACAAGCTTAGGCACACACACAAGAGCTTATCAGAATATGGCCGTCACCGAGCACACAATGGCTCCAGTCATGACATCGTATTATCCAACTCCAAATGCTCAGGGTGGCATGAATGTACGAGTGATCTTTGGGAAGTTAATATATTCCTTGCACAAACATTATCACCTTTCAGGGGTGTTCCAGGTAGCTTCTAATCCTAGAGTGTTTATTAAGGTTCTTCGTTCGATTGTATCCTCTATGTCCGCGCAAGCACAATTCAGGCGTATAGCCCCATAGAGCATCTTGACAAAATTGGTCACGTAAACGTGATTGAGACCGTGAGGCCGCACTTATGTTAGATGAGAGCCGAGTATAAGCTATAATGTCAACTGACTCACAAGGATTTAACCCCAAGGAGTAAATTTGATTAACATGAGTTGGAGTGGTGTAGCTTACACCTCGTTCTCACGTGGGTCATTCCTGGGAGATTTTTTTCTCAACCAGTAGGTCCTTCTAAAGGATTAACTTGAAAAGCAATTGGATTGGCGATAAAAAGGAGTCTAGATTTTTTATTTTCCCACAAGGGGAAAAGAGCTTAATCTCCTATCCAGTATCATTTTCTCTACACACATGCAAGACAATCTTAGTTCATTCCCAAAGATTTAATTGTTTAACATAAAGCAAATGCATCTAGGTTTTTGATCTTCCCAAAAGGGAAGAGAGCATAATCCCCTAACACTTGCTTTGAATTAGACAAAAAGATCCCTCTAATTAGTCTATGTGCCTAATAAATCAAATGAAATGCTAACAAGCGTGATCATTTGGTCAATTTAGATTAAGGCAACCTACAAGACAAATGTGAGTAATCTTTTGAATTTATGTCTTTGGCAAGCAGTGTTGCAACACAACTTAGTTAGTAGTTTCAGAAATTTAGCCTTTGACAAGCATTGTAAATACAAAACCACTCAAAAAGTTGTTACAACATGAAAAATAAAAGTATGATAGAGCACAGACACTGATTCAAGATGCAGACATCGATTCTGTGTTTTAAACCAAAAATGACGATAACAAAAAATATGCCAGAAAACACAGAACACTGAAAAAAAACTATACCAGCGGAGATGCCAGTCTATGAAGTGCATACACTGATCGGTGATTGGTTTGAATCGGTGTTTGTGCAGACGCTAAAACATGAACCAGCATCTTCGCAGATGCTATTGTACCTACAAGACTAAAAAACATAGCAAATACATCAAAAAAAATTATTTTTCTTTCTTTCTTAGCTCTCAAATCGATCAAAAAACTTATGCTAAGATTGCTCAAACCTTAAAAGCTAATGTTATTTAATGATTTATCAATAATTTGTTTCCCTTAATGAAATTTTGACATTATGATTGCTTGTAAAATTGATTTCTGCTAAAAAATGGAATGCTTAAATACCAAAAAGTAGTGAGAAACACAATAGAACTTGACAAATAAAATGTTAGGTTTGTAAAATCTCAAGCAAAATAGTCTAAAGCAGAGACGTCGATTCTGGTTGCGCAGACGTCGAATGATGGTTAAGGAAGAACCTGCATTTTCGCAGACGCCTCTGTGTAAATCAGAGATGTCGATCCGTGAGTCTGGAAAAAATGAGGGAAAAAGACAAGAATTTTAGAAGGATTTTAGGGGCGTGGGTCCCACCGAGCGTGCCAGAATGTGTACAAGGAAATTTTCAACCTATTGGGAGAAGGCTCAAACATGAAAACTTAGCAGGTTAGCACACATAAATCATGAAATAAGCATGAACCAACAAGAAACCTTCATAACATCATATTGAGCTAAAAACAAGTTAGTGCACCCTATATTACTTGTTTGATTTGCTACTTTAGATTGGATGTGAGTGTGCTCTCTCAAACACAAATGGATTGGATCCCCAATGCAATGTAAATATGAATGCAAGATTGGATGAAAAGAAGATATTCAAGAGCTAGTATGAAGAACTAGTCTCAAATTCTCCTCAAAGATGATCTAAACTATGAAAAGGATGTGCAAAATGCAAGATAAAAACTATGATTCATTGAACATTAGCCTAGCATGTAACTTCTAAGTGATTTAAGCATAAAGAGCATGAAAACTAGAATTGAACTTCTAAAACTAAAATAGGATAATAACAATGCAAGAATGAGAGATGACAATACAAGAGGAGAAGACCTCTATTTATAGATTTTTGGGAGAGAAGAAAAGGGATTGAATGAAGTGGCACCTATGTGGAATCCACATAAGAGCCACATAAGGGACACAAGGGCTTGGAAGGGATGGCCATTTAAGAGTCAAACATAGCATTAAATGTTTGAGTGGCTCAAGATTTTTAAGTGGGGGACAAATATGTAAGAACATTTAAGAGGAATGGGTGACCATTTTGGAGAGAATTTTCACACATGTGTGAGCATTCTATTAACATTAAAAGGGTTAGGAATCACCTTTTTAAGTAATATTAGAGGATAATTAGGTGGGGAAGTGAGGTGATAGGTGTAGAGTAGGAATAGGGTCAGCTTAGGGTAGACCTCTAGATTGGATTAATAGGTCTCTAGGTTGGGTTTGTAACCACCTAGATTTGGTACGCTCTGACCATAGACCCTATTTACCCTAAGTGTGATCATACCTCTGTTAGGATGAATTCAAAATAACTGAGAGGGGGGTGAATCAGTTATCCTCAGGTCCAGATGTGCCCATATAAAACTTTAAACCAACTTCAATAACTTAGATCTGCTCGGCAGCAATAAACAACAAAAGTGTGCAGTATACTGTACTAATGAAATAAGCTTGCAAAAACTTAACAGTAAAACAACAATAACATTCACACATTTTGACACCATGATTTAACATGGAAACCCAATATGAGAAAAACCACCAGTAACATGCTACCAAAATTTCACTCTTCTGAAGTGATGCCCTGTAAGGAGCCAACCTTGTTAAAGGTTACAAAACACACTGTCAAATGTGAGCTAGTTAAAGGATTTAATCACCCTATCAGGAGTGGCCTTGTTAGAGGACTTAGAACATTTAATCTGAATGTCACCTTGTTCAAAGGATTTATACAATGACTGTTAGGTCAACCTGGTTAAAGGATTTGAACAGATACAATGGTTAGAAAGTAATCAGCAAGTGTGATCTGATACATACAACTTACTTTGCAAATCCAGATCCAATTTCATCTCTAATGCTAATTCACTAAGTGGCCTCCATTTTCATCTCAAACTTCAGATCTGCTTGTAAATCTATCAAGCAATCTCTTTTTGCTTCTCTACTCAGCCTTCTTTGCTAGGTCTTTCCAATCAGTCAATTAACCATGCAATACTCTTGCATACAACTTCTCCTTACGCTTGGATACAATGATAATAACCTCTGTAGGTTATATTATACCTCTTCATCTAGGTTAGATAGATCTTTTTCCACTTAATCAAGATCATAGATCTTAGGTTAGATCAGATCCAATGGATCCTTCCATCATTACATTTAATTTACTTCTCCAATACAGTCATTAATTAAATATTGAATTCATGTGCTAATAATGGTTTCCTGTGCATTAAATGAATGTGGACCAATCTTAATTAACAATGCATATCCCAATAGAATCAACTATGTTGGCCATAGATCTCAAATCTCATCAATAAACAAAATACTGCTGCTCAGCTTTCTCTATCTCCCTCAGCATTTCACTAGCGCTCAACATTATCTTTGTTTTTCTTGGAATCACCTTTCTCTTTGCTCGGCATCAAATTTTCTTTGCTTGGCATTGACCTTCCAGAGAATTGTAAGTGATAGATAAACAATGTATCACTTTTCCAAAGTTCCAAATGATCAAGTACCCTCATGTATACTCATAACTCAACCATTTCCTTGGTCTTCTTGTTATCCCATTCTTTTCAAATCTTCATCAATAAATGGATAAGGTACTCAAACATACAACAATAGTCTCACCAGTTAAGGTTTGACATCAATGACAAAATAATAATTGTCTACATTGTAGCAATCTTTCCAACAATCTCCCTCTTTGGTATTGATGGCAACACTAAACTAAAAAACAATAATTTCCAACCAAAGTTACCATACAATCCAAAAAAGTGCTTGTGTTCCTGATATGAACAAATCTTCATTAATTTCTTTAGCTTCATTCTGACTCCCTCTGTGTCTATAATCACACTGAAATGTTTTCTATTACTGTTCAGCTCCCTCTTTCAGTAATATCTCCCTTGTATCTTTTGGTATCTGTTGTTTTAGCAATAATCTCCCTCTTTGACAACAATGCCAAAGATGTTGATATCTACATCATGCGAATTATTTTGTTCTAATCTTTGTATCATGTTGTTCCTTTCATCTTTGAGTATGATTGATCTACTTTTCTGTTCTTGTTTTCCACTTCACAGTTTTTAGGCAGCATCCTAAAAATGTGACTTACTATGCATTTATGTGTCAAGTGTTCTAATTAAAACATTTGATGCAACAGTACCATTCAGCACTAGTTAGCCTCTACTAGGGGAATTACCCCCAATTTAACTCTTAGATACTCATGAGCATCCTTGGGTAATGCTTTTGTAAATATGTATGCCAGTTGTTCCTTTGTGTTCACATATTCCAGTCTCACTTCCTTCTTCTGAACTAGCTCCCTCAAGTAATGATACTTGATAGCTATATGTTTTTTCTTAGAGTGCATTACAGGATTTTTAGAAATATTAATGGCACTCATGTTATCACAATATATGACAACTAGTTCTGTGATCTCCTCCTTCATACCTTTCAGTAGTATCTTTAACCACACAATTTTTGAACAATTAACTGCTGCTACCACATACTCGGTTTCAGCTGTAGATTGTGAGGTGAAATTTTGTTTCTTGCTTGTCCAGGAAACTAATCTTTTCCCCAAAATAAATGCTCCTCCTGTGGTGCTTTTTTTGTCATCAACATTACCAGCCCAGTTAGAATCAATATAGACTCTGAGTTTAAACTTGTCATTCCTTTTGTAATATAGGCCATAGTCTTATGTACCGTTCAAATATCTTAGAATTCTTTTCACTACCATTATATGTGTCTCTTTTGGATTAGCAAAAAATCTAGCAACAATTCCAACTGCTAATGCAATATCAGGTCTATTGTGCACAACATATTGCAGCTCACCAATCATTGATCTGTACAGTGTTTGATTTACCTATTTTGTATCATCATTCTTTGTCAACTTTTGTCAAGTAGCCATGGGTGTACTCATTGGTTTTGAGTCTTCCATACCAAAATTTTTTAGTATCTCCTTGATATATTTTGATTGAGTAATATAGATACCATTCTTCATTTGATGTATTTGTAGTCCAACAAAGAATTTTATCTCACCAAACATAGACATTTCAAATTCAGTTTGCATTTCTTTTGAAAATGCTTTACATATCATATCTTGTCCATTGAATATGATATCATCAACAAAAATTTCAGCCAATAAAATTCATTTACCTTGCTTTGTTTTCAAATACAGATTGTTGTTGTCATTTGTTCTTGCAAATCCAATCTTCATCAGATAATTGTGCAATATTTCATACCATACTCTGGGTGCTTGGTTCAGTCCATATAATGCCTTGTGCAGTCTACAAACCATGTTCCTCTTACTTGGCTCAACAAATCCATCAGCTTGTTCAATATATACTTCCTCTTCTAATATCCCATTTACAAATGTTGACTTCACATCCATTTGATAGACTTTAAATCCTTTGTAGGCTGCATATGCAAGCAGAGTTATCACACCCTCCAATCTTGCAACTGGGGCGAATGTCTCTCCATAGTCAATTCCTTCCTCTTGTGCATAACCTTTGCATACCAGTCTTGCTTTATTCCTTGTTACCTCTCCATGTTCATTCAGCTTGTTTCTTAATACCCACTTTGTACCTATTACATTCTTGTTGTTAGGTTTCGATACTAGTGTCCATGTCTTGTTGTTTTCAATCTGGTCTATCTCTTCATTCATGGCTTGAATCTAGTCTTCATTGTCCAAAGCATATTTTACTATCTTAGGCTCAAAATCACATAGCAAACATGTGTCTTCTCTTAATTTGCCTCTTGTCATAACTATAGAATCCTTTGCTCCTATGATTTGATCAGTTTTATGGTGTCTTCTTACATATTTTTCCAAAGTAGGCTCTTTCTCAGCTTCAGTTTGATCATTCAAGTTCAGTTCAAGGCGAAACTGTGACTCGGCATCTCCATCAAATAGCTCGGCAGTCATCTCCTATTGTCCAAAAATTTCTTTCTGTGTCTCGGTAGGTGCAGATTGTTGCTCGGCAACTTCTTTTTTAGTTTCGTTAGAATCCTCCTCTTTAGGATATGTGAATGATCTGTAACTTTCAGGCTCAATCATGCTTTCAGCTTCATTTCTTTTTGCATATTCATCAATTCTAACATTTGCACTTTCCATAATTTTTTTAGTGCTAGAATTCAAACATTTGTATGCCTTACTCTTAGTAGAATATCCAAGAAATATGCCTTCTTCTCCTTTAGCATCAAGTTTACCATTTCTATTATCCTTCAGTATAAAACATCTACTCCCAAAGACTTTAAAATAACTTACAGTAGGTGCATGTCCATACCATAGATCATAAGGTGTAGTATTTGTACCTTTCTTGACTTGTACTCTGGTCAGGGTATAAACAGTTGTACTCACAACTTCTCTCCAATATTTTTGTGCAACATTTTTCTCCATCATTAATGTTCTAGCACAATCCATGATAGATCGATTTCTTCTTTCAGCTATACCATTATGTGGTGGTGTCCTAGGTGCTAACATCTGTCTTTTTATCCCTCGGTCATTGCAGAACATGTTAAACTCATTAGAAATGAACTCACCTCCTTTGTCAGATCTCAGACATTTTAGACTCTTACCTATTTCCTTTTCAACTTTTGCCAAGTACCACTTAAATAACTGAAATGCATCAAATTTTTCTTTGAGAAACATAACAGTCATCATCCTAGAGTAGTC
>MU227297.1:1367895-1406060 GCA_018584345.1 Thuja plicata
ATGACCAACTTTGTTACAAGAAAAACAAATAATAGGAAGTTTACCTTTGAATTTTCCTTTTCCTCTAGCTAGTCTCCTTGCCATAAGTGCCTCAAGCTCTTCTAGATCATCATCTGAGATGTCACTGACACTGTCCACACATTTCTTTCCTTTCCTTGATTTGTTGATGACCATCTGTGACTTGAATGCAGATTCAACAGCTTGTGGAGTATAGTTGTCAAATTTTGACATCTCAAATGTAGTAAGTCTGCCTACCAGACTTTCCAGAGTTAAATTGTTATTAGGAGTACATCTCAATTCTTGAATTGCAGATACTCTAATAGCATAAATAGGAAGAAGTATTCTCAGTACCTTGCTCATGATAGTGTCTTCATCAATGGTTCCCTTAGCTCCTCTAATAGAATTTACAACCTCCTTTATCCTATCATAATATTGCACTATATTTTCTCCTTCTTGCATTTTTAAATCATCAAACTTACCTCTCAAGATTTCAGATTTGGCTCTTATTACATTCGTATCACCTCCATAAATGGTTGCAAGGGCATACCACATCTACTTTGCACTTGTACAATCCTTAATTTCCTCAAATTCATGATATTTTAGAGATGATGCAAGTTCCTACATTGCTTGATTATGTTCATGCTTTTCTCTTAATTGTGTAGCATTTAGAACTCCAGTAGGGGCTACATATTTTGTTTCAATATGTCATTTAGCAGAATCGCCAATATCAGCCAAGTGAAGTTTTGTCAAAATTTTCCATGCAGGAAAGTTTTCCTTGTTGATCTTTGGTCCATCCCTTTTATACATCTTGATCTTTATCTCCAAGTACCTTCAAACTTTTTCAAGAGAACTCATCTTTGATACCAATTGTTAGGATGAATTCATAATAACTGAGAGGGGGGGGGTGAATCAGTTATCCTCAAGTCCAGATGTGCCCATATAAAACTTTAAACCAACTTCAACAACTTAGATCTTCTCGGCAACAATAAACAACAAAAGTGTGTAATTTACTATACTAATGAAATAAGCTTGGAGAAACTTAATAGTAAACCACAAACAATAACATTCACACATTTTGACACCATGATTTAACGTGGAAACCCAAAATGGGAAAAACCACCAGTAACATGCTACCAAAATTTCACTCTTCTGAAGTGATGCCCTGTAAGGAGCCAACCATGTTAAAGGTTAGAAAACACACTGTCAAATGTGACTTGGTTAAAGGATTTAATCACCCTATCAGGAGTGGCCTTGTTAGAGGACTTAGAATATTCCAATCTAAATGTCACCTTGTTCAAAGGATTTATACAATGACTGTAAGGTCAACCTGTTTAAAGGATTTGAACCGATACAATGGTTAGAAAGTAATCAACAGGTGTGATATGATACATACAACTTACTTTGCAAATATAGATCTAATTTTAGCTCTAATGCTAATTCACTGAGTGGCCTCCATTTTCATCTCAAACTTCATATCTGCTTGGAAATCTGTCAAGCAATCTCTCTCTGCTTCTCTGCTCAGCCTTCTTTATTAGGTCTTATCAATCAGTCAATTAACCATGCAATACTCTTGCATACAACTTCTCCTTACACTTGGATACAATGATAATAACCTCAGTAGTTGCCAATCAAACCAATCAATTTTAATTCAAATAAATTCAAATCATAACATGGCTAAGGTAATTAATTTGAAAGGAATTAATGAAATCCTAATCATACCTCATCACTTGCAAAATCAATCCCCTAGCCTAAATTGATTCAATTTGGCTATAGTCCTAATTAATTATTACAAAACAATCAAAAGTTTGGATAATTAATTAAATCCCTATTATTGAGTGAATATGTTATTACAACAATTCATTTCATTAATATTCCCTCTAACCTAACAAATCTCAACTACCCAACCATGAGTTCAAACTCATCCCAACCCCTTCTCACATGCTAATTCTTCTTAATTAAGCTAATTAACCCTAATTAGCTAATCCCTCATCCACTCATTCTCTCTCCTCCCATCTCTATCTCCTTAATCACCTATCTTAAACCTTAATCCTAATCCTAATCTACCCTTAAGCTTGTCACATTCCTAAATCTCTGATTAGGAATTCAACCCACTTGAGAAAGTCAACTTTCTCATGCTTGGCTCCCTCTAAGTCCACCTTCTCAAGCTTGGACTTACACCCCTCACCATGCCTCTTAAATGATTTCATTTAATGCATATTCCTTCCACCATGCCTCATCAATGCCTTTGGAATTAATGCCTCTTACACCCTCATTCATGGCAGCCCTTCTAGAGTCTTCTCCCCTTCATCCATTTCTTTTATAAATAGGATGGATTTTAGCACAAATGGCCCTTAACTTTGGAGTCTTTTACTGTTGATTGTTGAATCCCTGAATTTTGAAGGGTTGAAAGCATTCTTATACTTCCCACATTTGGAGGATTGAAGGAGCAAACTCATGTTGCTCATATTTTAGGACTTTCATATTGCATTTTAGCTTATTTCTTACTTGTATTGCTATAATCTTCATTTATAGAGCTAGAATGCATGTTTCTTAATAATTTAGATTAGTTTTTATTTGAATCTTCCATTCTTAGGTTGTATATGTCACTGGAATATGCATAATCTTAGGGCTATTATGTCATTTTTCATACTCCTCCTAGATAGGAAGCGATAGATCAATTTTGGTGATTGCTATGCTCGCTAATCCCTTGTTTTCATTAATGCAATGATCTATTGAAGTGTTGTGTCTCTCTCAATAGGTACAAAAATCACACACACATCTCTGGCACCCACCGTGGGGCATGATTGCTCAAAATTTCACAAAATTCTGCTCTCTACCCTTGACATTTTCAAAATTTACTGGCAGTTTATCATTTCCGGGAGCAACCTATCATCTCTGGTACATCTTCTATCATTTTTGGGAGCACTCTATCATCTATAGTATATATTCTATCATTTCCAAGAGTTTTAATATCGTGTGCTACTGCATTTCTGAAAGGTAAAATTTGCCCTTAAAATCATTTTGGTAACTTTTTTTTCATTTTTGGTACGTGTTATCGTTTTGCGTAAAAGGCTTATCATTTTAGGTGCAGATTATCATTCGGGGTCAAATTTGTATCCTTTTCAGGTTTTATCATTTTGGATCTCTGAATTATCATATGGAGTCCAAAGGGCAAAAATATAGAGTTCTTTCATTGACAGATTTGATTTCTAACTTGCTAACTTGGTTGTTTTACTGATTTTGATCATATTTTTAGCAGCCTAACTAATGCTTGCAAGTTGTTGATAATGAAGTAGGAAGACTTGGCTAACATGTGTTCACAGGTGTTTTTAAACTGATTTTAGTGATAACCATTTACAAGCTTTTTTAAAATTTAAACACATTTTCTCAACATTTGTTAAAACGACCAGATTATTATGCTCTTTTCCTTTAAGGAAAATCAGAAAATCAGACGTTGGTTTAACACTTGTAAAGGAATTTGGAGATAAATGGACAAACAAACTCACACTTTAATTCATTTTTGGAATCAGTAATTAAACAAGCAATTCACTAAATCTTGTGGGATAACTGAACAAGTTACATTGCTTAATTCATTTTTGGATCAGAAATTGAACAACACAAATCATTTAACATTGCGGGTAATTGAACAAGTAAAGCACTAAAGAACTGTGGTTAACTGAACAATCAAAATTTTCTTTCACATGCAATATTTTCATAATCTAGGAATATCTAAATCAAGCTCAACATAGCTTGAAGGAATGAACATTGATTTGCGTGTTTTGGGATAAAACAGCATGGACTAGGAGAGTATGCTCTTCTTCTTTCGAAGAATCATAAATCTAGAAATTCTAAGCTCACCAATCCTTTGTATGCTTATTTAACAGTAGAGGGTCTGTTGGTTGAGGAAAAAATCTTCTGAGAAAGACCCAAGTGAGGACAGGTTTTACACCAACCCTTCCAACTCACTATAAATAATTGCTTCCTCGTAGGCCAAAGCCTTGGAAGACGGAGTCAGTTTTGTTCTTGGAATTTTGACATCATTCCTTGAACATGCTTGAGTATGTGTAGAGCGCAGCCGCTTGAATCTTGCTTGCAAGACTACACATATTTGACTCATAGGGATATATGCCTCAATTTTTCCTTGTGCAATTCTATGGGAGATGGTTTCGAATGGATTGCCCCATCATAAACAACAAACTTTGTAGACAAACTACCTGATTCATCCCTAAAAGGGTGATAATCCTTGTGCAAGGCAAAAAGTAATTGCCCCAAGAAACTCGTTATATCGTTCCCTCACTTGCATTTGGAATCGGCTAATACAACATTATGATTGGATTCATTGTGTTCTTGGTGATGGTTGTATTCTGATTAGCATTTGAGTGTGTACCTAAGTCAAACAAGCAAGTATCTTCATCCTCTACCTAGAAAATAGGACATAGGGATGTGTTTGTTCCCCTAACAAAGCAAATCTCTTTGATATATCTGAAAATCATTAACGAGATAACACCTTAAAAATAAGCAACAAAATTCAATCCTTAATCTACATGTGTTTTTCACTCACTGACAGGTCTTAGAACGCAATCTTCGATCAAACAAACTTCACACACTTACAAGAACAAGATTGACAAAAATGACAAAATTTGACAGTGGCACTTGCATAGTTTCTTCTCAGAGAAAGATAGTCTATTCGGATATCCTTTTGGTTATTTAGTCTGTCCTTATTGCTTTTTCTGGTCTCAATGTGGCTGTATCAAAAACTTTTTCAGACGTCTACCTTACATGTCCTGTCAGACTCTTACAATCTGTCTCAATACATGTGGTCTATTCACTTTTCAAAAAAATTGACTCCCAGCTCACTATCAGGGCATTCTAACCCTTTGATGCTGGAATCATCTACTTCCACCAAAACACAAACAACACTTCTACCTAGACACACTCACTTGAATGATTTGAGACTCTACTTGACACTATCGGGAAACTTTGACAAAGTTGAGATACAAATTCATGGTTAACACAAGATGCAACAAGTACACTTCTAAAGAATCGAAAGTACTTCCTAGGTCACTACACTTTCAACAAGGAGAAACATCCTATAGTTCCCTACTCGATTTAGACTCTCCAAAAATGGAAAGAGCTACTCACGAATGGAGTAAGGCTTTTGAGGACTATGACAATGATAAAAACCAAAAGCACGAAGATAATGATGAGGAAGAAGAACCACACTTTGACCATCCTTTGTTTGAGTCAGGTAGTGAGGAAGACATCACTAAAGAAGAATACGATAAACTCAAACAAATAAAGAGGTTCCAAAAGATAATGGAAAAGATGATTGGCGAAGATAAAGAGAAATACTTTCTCCATCTAGCATCCACTGGCATAAAGTTACCCAAGGATTATGATGTGGAACAACTAAAATAAAAGGAGGTGGCAACTCCTCTATCTATTCTCACCAAACAACTCACCTTGATGCAAACAAAGATTACGAATCTCAAACAGGAGAAGGCAAAACCTAAGACAAAATACTCTTTGGACTTCATTTGTACATTTCCTTTTGACAAGAGTATTACTATGGTCCTATTTCCTCCTAACATGGAAAGATTGAAATAAGACAAATATATGGGAGAGAACAACCCACATGACCATGTAAGATAATTCTATGCTCTGAGCATAGAATACATGCATGAACCTACATACCTCATGAGGCTCTTTCCAGGAAATGTAGGAGGCAATGCCATGGAGTGGTTCTCAAAACTTATGCCTAAGGTAAAAACTTTTGAGGAGTTAATTCAACGGTTTATCCAGCATTACTCCTATAATATCCAGCATGACATGACTATGATGGACCTATGCACCACTAAACAAAAGACTGGAAAATCCTTTACACACTTTCTACAAAGGTGGAGGAAAATGTTTGCACAGTATTCAAGAGCTATTCCCAAATTTGAAAAAATGGAAATCTTTGTTAATAACTTGGTACCTGAATTGAACTATGCATTACAAATGCAAGACTCCCCTAGCTTCGATAGGATGATAAAAAATGCCATCCGTATAAAAGAAGTCATGGTTAAAAAGGGAGAAATCACTCTTCAAAGTGAAAACAAGTCTACCAACTCCAACTCTAAGCCTAAGTGGTGGAAGTAAAATAAAATTGTCATCAACGATGGAGTAGTAGATTCCTTTAATGTTAATTCTAAACCCAAGGTTTTCAACCTAACAAATAGCATGCAATAAAGAAAGGATTCCAAGGTAACAACCTCCAGATCTAAAACAAACAATGATAATAGCAAGGGTCGGCCATGGACCTCCAAACCTCAAAGAACATTCACTCCTTTGGGAGAGCCTCTTGAAACTATTTTAAAGACAATATTAGACAAAAAATTTCTCACAATCCCAAATTCCAAACCATGGGAGCCGGATTTCAAACCAAAATGGTGGGATGACAATTCTTACTGTGTCTTTCACAAGAACAAAAGACACAAAACTAACAACTGTCTTTAACTCAAACATGTTATCCAAGACCTTATTGAAGGAGGAAAGATCAAGGTGGAAGGACACACCACTAACAAAGATCATACAACATTTAACAAGGCATTCCCTAATTACAAGACAGGGGAAGCATCAAAAGGAAAAGGAAATGAGGTGAACTATACCTACTCTAAAAGTGATAATATGATCAACATGCTAGACATTAAAACTAAATCAATTAATGTGATCACTATCAAAGGTGTTAAAGACATATCTTCCCAATCTAATGTTGTGACTCAAAGTCAAGCACAAGTCAAGATCAAAGGACCCAATTCCTCTTCAAAACCAGCATCAAAGGTTCCAATTGTTACTATCCCCAAACCAGCAGCAAAACACATGGTTACTATTCCTACAACAAAGTATGACTTTGTAGACCAATTGCAATGAACCTCTGCTAAAATTTCCATTTTTTAGTTGCTTAAAATATCCACAGTACATAGGGAAATCCTAGAACAAGCCCTACATGCCGCAAATGTCCCAAAAGACCTTGATATAGACAAATTCCAAGTGATGGTTAATCACATTTCTGCACCAAATTATCTCTCCTTTTTTTAAGAGGATGATAAATCATTGACCCATCCACATAAGCAACCCCTTCATATTGAAGTTCTCATTCATAAATCTCATGTTAGACGTGTATTGATAGATGGAGGTGCAAGATTGATTATTTGTACCCTTAATCTAATCAGGAAACTATGTCTTTCAGAATATACCTGTGATTCTAGAAGAAAAATAACTATCAAATCTTATGATGAGGAAGAAAGATCCTCTAAAGATCTTATTATTCTACCCATCAGAGTTGGACTAGTTGAAAGGAATGTCATCTTTCAAGTTCTGGATCTACCCCGCGCTTACAACATACTATTGGGGAGACCCTGGATTGACGAAATGCAAGTTGTGTTGTCTACCTTCCACCAATGTATCAAGTTCCCGCATAATGGGGTGGAAGTGACAATTCCTACTGATGTCAATTATACTTGCAATAATATCAAGGTAGGTAGTATGATTCCACATAACAAGGAAGCTATGGATGAGATTGCTCCTGAGACTACCAAAGACATGGTGATGAAAATCTTCAGAAAGACCTTAAAAATTGAAGAAACAGGTATGGGAGAATACAAGCTGGACATAACCCCGTCATTGATAGAATTAACAGTATCACCAAGATCCTATGGAAAACCTTCCTCATCATTCACACCTACTACATTTCAAATGCCATAAATCCACAAAGCAACTGCCATGGTTAAGGGATCCACCTCTCATGAGGATGACACAGAAGAATAGGCAGTCTTGGTTTGGCTTTACAAGGGAGAACCAAAGGAAGCTAAGTTAAAACATGTGGAAATATCCCCAAAGAAGTATGGAAAAGGATATGATCTCCTTAAGAAAATGGGATATAAAGGAAAAGGACCTTTAAGCGACAAAGGAAAAGGATTCATTGAACTTGTACACATGGAATTTAGGGAAACTAAGGATAAAATAGGGCTAGGTTTCAATAAATCTACAAACCCTACTTCAAGGGATAGTCCAATTTCTGATAAAGGGAGTGATGAAACAGAAGAAATAGAACTGGAACCATGGTCTTATGAAAGATTATTACATGTTGGCACATATAATCTTGAATATCAAGGAGAGAACTATGTACCAAGCTTTGAAGTACCACAAGATCTTTGCATGCCTTTGTTAGCACAAACTCTTATTCAAGAGGTAGAAGAAACAACAGAGGACAATCCAATAGTACCATTGGTTGCAACAATTAATGAAGCCACACTTTGACAATGGGATTTACATCCTAACTGGGGGGCACTAGTCACAATTTCACATGTCCTTGATTTATCACATTTTGATCTACAGGTGGCTAATAGGGTACACCAGGTAACTATTACTGAATTCTTAAACAGGTCTAATGACAAAATAACAGACTCTCATGATTATGAGTGGGATGAACTATCTGTTGCCACAGAGGACATTGAAATAGATGTGATTCACATGTTTGCAGCTACATCGGCACACCAAGAACCTTCTAACACCATTCCTAACAGTATTGATGTACCTGAAGTAGAGGAGGAATTCCTGCCCCAAATCATTGATGAATAAACTGGTGTTCTCTTAGGTCTATAATAAATTCAGAGGTGACAAGCTAGGAGGCTCCTCCTACAAAGAGATGAAGAAGAAGAATACTCAACTGACGAGTCACTAGAGTTTGGTCCGCTTATAACTAAAAATGACCCTTTTAATGACGATCTAACTCGTATTGATCTAAACATTGAAGAGATTAACTTAATAGTATATGTCATGTCAGTTAATAGTATTGATGCTGACGCGATGTTGTCCTTCCCAGAGTCTGAGTCCTTGTCTTTGATAAATCTAGACCTAATTGATTGGACTAATGTGGATCCTACTCCTATCCTTGACTTTCCCAATGAGTACACCTTGGCTTGCTATCTAAATTCTTGTGAACCTTACCCTTCTTCTACTGATATAAGGAGCATGAACATGTCACAGGAGGATATCAAGTTTCTCAGTCAAAAATTGAAAAATAAAAAGAAAAAGGGAACTGATGGTGAAAACCACGGTGTGGAAGTGTCAGATCCTAAAATAGTGAAAACAAAAGACATATCTGATGGTAAAAACCTCTTAGATGCACCAAAGGATGAGATTCTTGGTATCCTTCCCGAGCACTTTCAAGAAAGATCTTTAGTTCTGATAGAACCAATGAAACTAGTTAACTTAGTCACAACTAAAGTTCCTCAAATTGTTCACCTAGCACAATCTTTGTCAGAAGAGGAGAAGACACGGTTCACCGAGTTCCTGAAGGAGAAAAAAATCAACTTTACATGGTCTTATACTAATATGCCTGGACTAGATCCTGAATTAATCATGCACCATTTATCTATAGCTCCTAGGATTACACCTGTGAAACATAATCTAAGAAAGATGCATCCTTATGTTGCATTACTAGTAAAAGCGGAGCTAGAAAAACTATTGAAAGCTAGATTCATTAGAGTCATTGCTTACATAGGATGGATCTCTAATGTGGTCCTAGTATCTAAATCAGATAAATCTACCCGGATCTATATAGACTTCAGAGACTTAAACAAGGCATTTCCTAAGGATGACTTCCCACTGCCTAATATTGATATGATTATAGACCTCACGACAGGCTACCAAATGTATTCACTAATGGATGGTTTGTCGGGATACAATCAGATTAAAATTTCTCCTGAAGATCAAGAGAAGACCACATTTACATGTGCATGGGGAACCTTTTGCTGGAACGTCATGCCATTTGGGTTAAAGAATGTAGGTGCTACATATCAAAGAGAAATGACCACTATATTCCATGATATGATGCATAAAAACATGGAGGATTACGTGGATGACACCTTAGCTAAATCCAAAGAATGAGCTACTCATATTGATTACTTAAGAAAGATATTGGATTGTATGGAGCAATTTACACTAAGGCTTAATCCCAAGAAATGTGCCTTTGGGGTCCAATCAGGAAAGTTGCTAGGGTTTATCATCTCAGCAAAAGAAATTGAGGTAGACCCAAAAAAAGTCAAAGCTATACTAGAAATGACTCCTCCATGCAACATTAGTCAAATGAGGAAATTACAAGGGAGACTTCAATAAATTAGGAGGTTCATGTCACAACTTGCAGACAGAGCACAACCCTTTACTAAATTACTACATAAAGGGGTCACCTTCAAATGGGATGAACATTGTGAAGCCAACTTTAGAGAATTAAAAGAGTACCTAGCTACTCCTCCTATTCTCATGGAACCCATTTATGGAAAGCTATTACTCCCTTATATAATAGCTACAACCACATCATTGGGAGTATTTCTAGCACAGGAGGATGAAACTAAGAAAGAAAGAGCAATCTACTACATCAGTAGAATACTAGTCTCCTATAAACTCAATTATAGCATTATTGAGAAAGCATGCTTAGCAGTTGTCTTTGCATCACAAAAATTGAGACATTACATGCTCTCACATACAGTACGGCTTATTGATAAGATAGATCCTTTGAAGTACCTCATGAAAAAAACAACATTAACAAGATTCCTAGCAAAGTGGGTCCTCATTCTAAGTGAATTTGACATTGAATATGTGTACCAAAGAGCTATTAAGGGACAAGTCCTCACAGATCAATTGGTTGATTCACCACTTCAAGATGATGATCCTTTAAGAATTGAGTTTCCTGATGAAACAATTATACACCTCACTGAGAATCCATGGAAGATGTACTTTGATGGTTCTTTCATGCAACAAGGCTCTGGAGCAGGGGTTCTATTCATAACTCCTCAAGGCTACAAAATATCAAAGTCCTACAAATTGATATTTCCATGTACCAATAACATTTCTGAATATGATGCATTGGTAAACGGTCTTAAGCTTTCCATGGAATGGAAGATTGTAGAGTTACATGTGTATGGTGACTCCCAGCTCATTATCAATCAAGTCAATGAATATTATCAGACAAAAGATGAGAATTTGATGCCCTACAAGCGACTGGTTGATGACTTAAAGAAGTACTTTGTCTTCATCATGTTCCAGCAGATACCTAGAACAGAGAACAAAGTTGTTGATGCTATGGTTACATTGGTGTCCATGTTACAATTGGAGGAACATTAATTCCTCTATGACTTCTTGGTGGAAGCATTATCCTATCATGCCTTTGATACCCCCGAATACCAAGTAATCTGTTCTTTGAACACCCCAGACCAATCTTGGTATGCTAATATCATTTCTTACCTAACTGACCAAACTATTCCCAATGAGCTATCCAGAAATGAAAAGTGAGCCTTGATAAGGACAGTATCGCGTTATGTTCTCATAACTAATAACTTATATCGATGAGGTCTCAATGGTACACTTCTTAGATGTTTAGAACACGAAGAGTCAGATCACGCATTAAAAGAAGTCCACGAAGGTGTATGTGGATCATATTCAAACGACTTTTCAATAGAAAAGAAACTTCTCATAGTAGGATATTACTAGCCTACAATGGAAAAAGATGCAATTCACTTTTCAAATAGATGTCATAAATGCCAGACACATGGAAATCTTATCCATGCTCCTTCTAGAGAGCTTATACCTTTCATAACACATTGGCCATTTCAGCAATGGGCCTTTGACTTGGTTGGACAAATATATCCTAATTCTTCAAATGGACACAAGTTCGTCATTACGGCCACCGAGTATTTCACAAAGTGGGTCAAGGTCATGTCGCTAATCAAAGCCACTGGCAAACAGGTCGCTATGTTCATATTGAACTACATTATCTGTAGATATGGGATACCCTCATCAATTGTAACAGACAATGGGGGCCAATTTAAAAATCAAGACATTGATGACCTTTGCAAATAGTTCCACATCACTCAACATTTCTCCTCAATCTATTATCCTCAAGGTAATGGGCAGGCTGAGGCATTTAACAAAAATATTCTCAAGATCCTACACAGAACTGTGAGTAAGTCTGGTAGAGACTGGCATTTACAACTAAATCCAACACTTTGGGCCTACAGAACAAGCATCAGAACACCAACTGGAGCCACGCCAGTTTCCCTAGTCTATGACGCTGAAGTAGTACTACCTATTGAGGTTGAAATCCCATCTTTGTGGATATCTTTACATGGTCTTGTAACTGATGAGCAATACCACATCGATCGAGTGAATTCTTTAGACCTACTTGATGAGCGCATGAAACAAGAATTCATATCATTTGAAGGTGTACCAAGCATGAATGTCCAAAGAGTACAACAAAAAGGTCAAACTACGACAATTTCAAGTGGGGGATCTTGTCCTAAAGGAGAATCCTAAGAACTAGTCGAACAGAGAACATAAGGGAAAGTTTGAACCTAACTGGTTGGGACCTTATGTTATCACTGCTACTTTTGGGACTGGAGCCTATCAACTAGCTACACTTGAGGGAGACGTTCTTCCAGATCCTATAAATACTCTACATTTGAAGCGGTTCTACGCTTAATGTTTGGCTAACAGAGCTTGTATAGTGAAAACTCAGAAAATACCAAAAACATCAGAAAATTGATCCTGAAGAAATCCTAAAATAGTGGAAAAAGTCCTGAAGAAAGGTATCCTTGGTTAAAACCTGGCAAACAGACGCCTTGATACTACAAAAACATTCAAAAAAGCAAAAATAGAAAAAAAAAAAAAAATTGGAAAAGAGAAAAGTGCCTTGATGACAACCTAGTAAAACGGGCATCCTGGTAGAAAAAATAATGAAAATTTTTACCAAGTGGTAAAAACCTGGCAAACAGGCGTCACTTGTATTCTATGCTCTATCTATCAATACATTGCTGACACTAAACCTTCACAATTACACCTATGTTAAGAGTCGACTTTGTTTCCTTATGAATATCTTATCCTTGCTTGGGATTTGTCTACAGTTCTGTCTTAGGGAACAAATCATTCTTCATTGGGATCATCTTTTCTAGCATGTGAGGTTACGTCTGCTAGATCTTCATAGGATGGTTTGTCTCATGACACAATACTTCTCGATACTTGCACCAAACTGTCACTTTCATGAAACAAGGATGATACAAACCTTGCAATAACATAAACGGTGTTCCTAAAACCTCCATTGGATTGCAAACAGGAACAATGTTATACACAGACATGGAATACATATTGCTTAAATTCCACATTTTGATTGATGAATCTCTACTGCGCTTGAAAAATGAATCAATATTATTTCTCAATACTACTTAAACATAGTTTGATCTTCATTTGATTATAACTCTTTTATGCACTGATGATGTTTTAACTAGGCAAATCTAAGCAGTTATGAATTTTATTTGATTGATTCACAATTGATAGTTGTTATGTCTTCCAAGTTACTCCATAACGTCTGCGCAAAGACAAAGAGTCGCAAGGACAAGGGGCATAACATTTTCTTAGTTTTCTACATATGGTGATTGTTCCAAATGATTCTATAAATTTTACCTAACCTGGATGTTTATGGTAAGAGTTGCCAACATGAGTGGATAGCCGCATATATCTCGATCTTTGTTATGTGTAAACTACGGTGAGTTTGAAACAATTTCCTTATCTATATTCTAACTCAGATTCTCACTAAGGTATATAAAACATAATGTACCCAAGGATATGAATTCTCAAGGTCATTGCGGGTCCAATATCTTACCTTACACATATTCTGATATAATAAAAGAAAAGTGGCTCACTTATCCTCCTGGCTTCTATGCCTTGATGCCTAGGTCTATTTCCAACATTACATCCAAATAAACATAGTATTCATACTTTTATAATATCAGTGGGTATTAGTGATTGTTGTACTATCAGGTGGTATCCGTTCTAAAAAGCGTCAATGATGATAAAATGCTACAATGTATACAAATCAGTGACAGTCCTAAGAGTCTGCATATAGATGCATTTAGAGATTGCATGATTCATTTTGAAAGAACAACATAAGGATTTGAGCTCAAACTCCTTTCTATTGTTAATTCATCTGAAATCCAAGATATTTACATATCCATGATTCCCGAAATCCTTGATCAATCGGGAATGAAACAACTCACATTTTAAACGTAATTAACTTGGTACTCTTATGTTTTCTCAAAACACACCTTCATTTCTTAACTTCTTCTAATCCATTCTTTCTTGCCCTACCTGATCCATGCAAGTGATACATCATTTCAATGGAGGGATTTTATTCTTTCCTTCGACTTCGTTCCTGAGGGGGAATGATCGCACTATCATCAATCAAATTCTTATTTGAAACAATATTAAAAATGACTTTGTTATCAAAGAACTAGGGGCATGACAGTTTTCTTGACTAATTTAGGACTATTGGATAGAAAGATTTGGTTCTCATAAGCTGTATATCTTGTGTTTCCTCATTTTAAATATTCTTACTAAGCTCCTGGCAGCTTCATACTAGCTTTTGGATAACAACCAAGTTCAAAATCAATATTATCAATCTTTGGACGAAAACCAAGTTTATAATTGATATCTTTAAGATCTTTTATTGATAGTTGGATGACAACCAAGTTCAAAATCAATACTATCAACTTAGTTTGATCAACTGTGAGACTGATCTCATCAGGCATTTCGTTTGATCATGAGTAAAATTCTCAATCTTTCTGAAGTCAACATCAAAAACTTTCTTTGAATCAATGCATTGCTCGCACATCAATTCAAAAAGGGGCAAATGTAAACACCTAGATTTGTTTTTCTCTAACCATAGACCCTATTTTCCCTAAGTGTGATCATACCCCCAATTATGCCCAGACAACTCTTCAATCGGCTGGCATAATTCTTTCAAATCAGATTTAAATCTCCTAAGTGATCTAATCACTAATTTACATTAATCACTTTAGCCAATCCAATCAAATCAATTCAAATCAATAACATGGATAAGGTAATTAATTTAAAAGGAATTAATGAAATCCTAATCATACCTCATCACTTGCAAAATCAATCCCCTAGCCTAATTGATTCAATTTGGCTATAGTCCTAATTAATTATTACAAAGCAATCAAAATCTTGGATAATTGATTAAATCCCTATTATTGAGTGAATATGTTATTAAAACAATTCATTTCATTAATATTTTCTCTAACTTAACCAATCTCAAACTACCCAACCATGAGTTCAAACTCATCCCAACCCCTTATCACATGCTAATTCTTCTTAATTAAGCTAATTAACCCTAATTAGCTAACCCCCCTCCACTCATTCTCTCTCCTCCCATATCTATCTCCTTAATCACCTGTCTTAAACCTTAATCCTAATCCTAAGATACCCTTAAGCTTGTCACATTCCTAAATCTATGATTAGGAATTCAACCCACTTGAGAAAATCAACTTTCTCAAGCTTGGCTCCCTCTAAATCCACCTTCTCAAGCTTGGACTTACACCCCTCATCATGCCTCTTAAATGCTTACATTTAATGCATATTCTTTCCACCATACCTCATCAATGTTGTTGGCATTAATGCCTCTTACACCCTCATTGATGGCAGCCCTTCTAGAGTCTTCTCCCCTTCCTCCATTTCTTCTATAAATAGGATGGATTTTGAGCACAAATGGCCCTTAAATTTGAAGTCTTTTATTGTTGATTGTTGAATCCCTACATTTTGAAGATTTGAAAGCATTCTTATGCTGCCTATGTCTCACTTTCTGAAGTAAACATCAAAAACTTTCTTTGAATCAATGCGATGCTCAGACATCAATTCAAAGAGGGGAAAATGTAACCACCTAGATTTGGTCTGCTCTGACCATAGACCCTATTTTCTCTAAGTGTGATCATACCCCCAATTATGCCTAGACAACTCTTCAATCAGCTGGCATAATTCTTTCAAATCATATTTAAATCTCCTAAGTGATCTAATCACTAATTTATATTAATCACTTTAGCCAATCCAATCAAATCAATTCCATTCAATCAATTCAAATCAATAACATGGCTAAGGTAATTAATTTAAAGAGAATTAATGAAATCCTAATCATACCTCAACACTTTCAAAATCAATCCCCTAGCCTAATTGATTCAATTTGGCTATAGTCCTAATTAATTATTTCAATGGAGGGATTTTATTCTTTCCTTCGATTTCATTCCTGAGGGGGCATGATCACACTATCATCAATCAATTTTTTTCTCGAAAAAACATTAAAAATGACTTCGTTATCAAAAGACTAAAGGCATGACAGCTCCTTGACTAAAGTCAGAACTGTTGGATTGAAAGCTTCAGTTCTCACAAGCTGGATATCCTATGTCTACTTTTTCTTAGATACTTATTAAAAGCTCCTGGCAGCTTCATACTGACTTTTGGACGACAACCAAGTTTGGAATCAGTATTTCAATCTTTAGACGACAACCAAGTTTAGAATTGATATCTTTAATATCTTTTCTTATTGACCTTTATTCGATATAGTTCAAATTCAATTCTATCAATTTAGTTTAGTTAAGTGTGAAACTGATCTCATCAGGCATTTCGTTCGATCGTGAGCAAAATTCTCAATCTTTCTGAAGTCAACATCAAAAACTTTCTTTGAATCAATGCACTGCTCACACATCAATTCAAAGAGGGGTAAATGTAACCACCTATATTTGGTCTGCTCTGACCATAGACCCTATTTTCCCTAAGTGTGTTCATACCCCCAATTATGTCTAGACAACCCTTCAATCGGTTGGCATAATTCATTCGAATCATATTTAATTCCTAAAGTGATCTAATCACTAATTTTCATTAGTTGCTTTAGCTAATCAAACAAATCAATTTTAATTCAAATCATAACATGGCTAAGGTAATTAATTTAAAAGGAATTAATGAAATCCTAATCATACCTCATCACTTGCAAAATCAATCCCCTAGCCTAAATTGATTCAATTTGGCTATAGTCCTAATTAATTATTACAAAGCAATCAAAATCTTGGATGATTAATTAAATCCCTATTATTGAGTGAATATGTTATTACAACAATTCATTCCATTAATATTCCCTCTAACCTAACCAATCTCAACTATCCAACCATGAGTTCAAACTCAGCCCAACCCCTTCTCACATGCTAATTCTTCTTAATTAAGCTAATTAACCCTAATTATCTAATCCCCCTCCACTCATTCTCTCTCCTCCCATCTATATCTCCTTAATCACCTGTCTTAAACCTGAATCCTAATCCTAAGCTACCCTTAAGCTTGTCACATTCCTAAATCTGTGATTAAGAATTCAACCCACTTGAGAAAGTCAACTTTCTCAAGCTTGGCTCCCTAAGTCCACCTTCTCAAGCTTGGACTTACACCCCTCACCATGCCTCTTAAATACTTCCATTTAATGTATATTATTTCCACCATGCATCATCAATTCCTTTGGCATTAATGTCTCTTACACCCTCATTGATGGCAGCCCTTCTAGAGTCTTCTCCCCTTCCTCCATTTCTTCTATAAATAAGATGGATTTTGAGCACAAATGACCCTTAACTTTGGAGTCTTTTATTGTTGATTGTTGAATCCCTGAATTTTGAAGAGTTGAAAGCATTCTTATGCTGCCCACATTTGGAGGATTGAAGGAGCAAACTCATGTTGCTCATATTTTATGACTTTCATATTGCATTTTAGTTTCTTTCTTACTTGTATTGCTATAATCTTCATTTCTAGAGCTAGAATGCATGTTTCTTAATCATTTAGATTAGTTTTTATTTGAATCTTCCATTCTTATGTTGTATATGTCACTGGAATATGCATAATCTTAGGGCTATTATATCATTTTTCATACTTCTCCTAGATAGGAAGCAATAGATCGATTTTGGTGATTGTTATGCTTGCTAATCCCTTGTTTTCACTAATTCAATGATCTATTGAAGTGTTGTGTCTCTCTCAATAGGTACAAAAATCACACACACAGGGTTTAGATTACAATTCAAATTAGATTTGAATAAATCATAGTTTAGAAGAATTAGGGATATGGAGGATTTTTTTATAAATATGAATTTTATTAAAACGGGATTTTATGAGGCAAATGTATTTAAATCAAATATATTAGGATAATATCTAGATTATTGATAAATACTAACGATGAAACTATTTAATTGATTAAATTAAATAGTTAGATGAATAAAAGGAAATTTAAATATTAATAGTCATATTAATGTTTTTGGACATCTACAATATTTTAACACCTTATTTATAAAAAGAAAATTTGAACCTTTAAAATTAAAATTTATAACATTTAGACTATAGGGTTTGGAGTTCATGAACCAAGTTATGATTGTAGATATCAATATTACAATATTTTATACTATTGTATAATCTACATAATAGGGGGAAACTAGTTGCACTAATCTACTTGATTTGAGTCACGCATCTTATATAATATTCTTTTTCATGGTATTTAAATGAGAGTGCTAGTCTATTAGTTTTACTAAGTAGCTCATTTGAGTTAGTTCTTAGTTTTGCAATAATATATTTCTTCTTAGCACACGAAGGGTAGGTGAGTTGGCTTGGGCAATGGATTTGCTCCCCACTGCTCTCAAGTTTGGCTTAGGAAACCCTACCCATACCCCAAGGGATTATTCTTTTCTTAGCTCGCCTAAAAAATGAGTGTTGGGTTGGGTCGCATGGATACTATCGATGACATATATGGAGATGGACCTGAAATCCTATCCCAAAAGATCTTGCACTGCAGGGACTAAGAAAGATTGGGAAAAAAACATAAAAATAATGTGTGACCGACAAAATCAAGGTCTACATTGTTAGATGTGGCCTCTTTCTCTCTTGATTATGAATTGATGGGTTCATGAAGCGACCAAAGAAACTGGCATTCTGATACAAAAACATATGCATAAGGTAGGATGAATACTTGAACATATATTGTTGGGGAAAATTGGTAAGCTGCGAGTGAATTTCTTGAGCCAAAACATTGGCAAAGTCATACCAGAAGACCTCCTTCTGTTTGTGGACCTTAAAAAGTATACCCATCTGAAAAGGGCGAACATCATAATCATGGTCAAAACTGTGGATATAAGCTAGCATGGAGCATACATATTGTAGATCCTTGTAGGTCAAATCTTTGATAGGTAGAGGAAACCTAGGTGGCTCCTTAGCTCCCTAACCTCTGCCCACTACCGAATTATAAAAACTCTAGGCATCTCGTCTACTATTCCAATAGACTTCCAAATCTCCTCTATTAAACTTCTCTACATCTGCTGAAAGAAAAGGGATGCATAGCATATCCCTTATAGTGTTGGATCCACATTGATTACCACTTTTAACTCAACACCCTATATGATATTGAAATTTGCATTGAAGTGTTGCGCACACAAATGAATAAATTATGGGCAATGTAGAACTGTAGGCACAATATACTGTGGGAGACTACAGTTCCATAGCTTTTACGTAGGAGATAGTGTTTCCATATTTTTCTTACTAGCCGTCATTCGTGTGCATGCAGCCTCACTGGGAGTTTTGGGGTACTCGCACCAGTCGGGATCAAAAACATCCTCATATATATCTATCATGACTAACGAGATTTTGATCATTCATTTATCCTTTGATTTGGTTCTTGCATAAACTAGATTTGGAGGCATCACATGAACAACAAAATATGCATCCCCAAAAATATCAAAAAACTCCGTAGACTCTAGGGATTCTACTATATTACTTGGTTCACCCATCTTTGTAGCCATGGATACTTCTTCTCTATGCTCTTTTTGTGCTTGTGTCCTCTCTATAGGCAAAAAATCAATCTTAAGTGTGTATCTTCAACATCAAAATATCCTCTTTATGCACGCTTATAATAAAGCATTGATACTTAAAGAGACGTTGAGGGTCTTTTCACATTGTGTTGTATTCCAGCCACGATGGTTAATGTCATTGACACTACTCATGTGAATTAATGTCTTTAAAGTGCACACAACTGTCACCTTGTCATTTATAAAAATGCGCCCTCCTTTACCACCGCCTCAAGCCTAAGCCAAACTTTTTTTGGAATTTGCACCACCAACTTGGAAATACGACATTAAAAATTAGTGAAATAATATTAAATTTGTCAGGCTAAGTAATTGATACAATGGGACAAGTTGCCTTGGGAAGCTCATTTATATACAATATCATCAATCTTTATATCTAATTTCTTCTCTTAACATGTACCCTTAGCTCTACTTTAAAAGGGACGATGATTTATGGAAAGAAAAATACTTGCTTAAAACAACTAGCCTTCAAACTTATGGAAACAACTTGAAACTAACACACCATATTTACAATATTTACATACTTAATCATTTGAGTTAATTGAAATGTTTAAGATGGATCCCATTGACTGGGATCCCAAGGGGCTCACCATTCATGTCTTCAAGTTCAAATGTGTTATGCTCCTTGCATCCAATAATGAGAAAGGGGCCTTCCTAGAGGCTATCAAACTTTGCATGTTGGCCAGGTTTCACTCCGTGTTCATTATAATTCAGCAGTAAGTCTCCCTTCTTGAAGATAGGATTAGAGCTCTTCTTTTCAAGCCATTTCTTTACCACTCCTTGCTCGATGTTCATATCGGCAAATGTCTTTTCTTGCTTCTCTTGTAATTCCAACAACTCTGCTAGTCTGACCTCTATGGGGGAATTATTTTTGGAGCTCAATGGCCTTGCGCAACTGTAGCACTGGGAGTTCCATGGAAATAGGGAAAGAAGCATCCTTCCCATATACTAGCTCATAAGGTGAGTCTTTCATAATTTTCTTTGGAGTCATACGATCAACCCACAAAGCATTTCTCAAATACTTATGCCAATATCGCTTGTGTTTCACGCCTATCCTCTTGATTTTTGAGTATTATACAAGGCCATTTCTTTGAGGATATTAATTAGAGGATGTTTTGAGATAAATCCCATGATGGAGAGCGAACACGGTAAGTTGAGACCCCAAGAATGCCTTGGCATTATTGGGGATAATAGAATTTGGTGGACCAAATCAAATAACAATTTCTTCTAGGAAGTTCAGGATCTCATTCTTTATTGCATTTTTCAGAGGGGCTACCTTCATCCATCTGGTGAAATCATCTATAGTAGTGAGTTTCCACTTATGTCTGACACTAGATGCTAGAGTTATCATTCTGATAAAATCTAGGCCCCACTACGCGAAAGGCTCATCCACCACGATGGGATGTAAAGGCATAACAGAGTTCTTCCACTAACCAATGTAAAATTGGCATTCATGGCACCCACAAACTAGGGCATGTGCATCATTGAACAAGGATGGCAAGTAATATCTTGCGTGGGTAATTTTCAAAGCCTTGGTTTGGGCTGAATAATGCCCTCCAGTAGAGCCACTATCAAACTCATCTAAGAGCCTCCCCACGTCTTGCTTTCCCATGCAACAGAGGAGAACACTATCAAAATTTCTTTTGAATAATATGGCATCTCTCAAGCAAAAACTAACATTATTCAACCTGTAATACCTCCTCTTTTTGGTGGGAATATGAGAACGATACCTCCAAATTTGCATGAATTCAATGTTGGAATTACTGGAATGATGTACTAAGAGGGGAGGGGTGAATCAGTACCTCTAAAACTTTTTATGTGATTGGCCCATTAACCTTTGTGTCATCAAATTTGTATATTCATCTATCTATATGTTCATCTTTCTTTATGTGTGTGAAATCATAACATAAGTTCTTTACATGTGTAAACATTCAAGAAACATACATAAAATAAATAACACATAACACAAGATATGATATCGCAGAAAAATCCTGTTAGGAAGTAAAAACTGCGGTGGGGATGTCTACCCACAAAACTTCACTATCTGTAGATAAGAAGGGAGCTGGTTAAGGCTTACAATTTGATCACCTCTAATGATATACCCTGTTAGGAGTATTAGCGTGGAGACCTATTAGGATCTAATTTGTTTGAAGCTTTAGCAACACCGTTAGGTGTACACTCTATTAAGAGATTTATCAAGAACTATTAAGTCCACCTTCTACAAAAGGATTTCTGATGTGATGCACTTGTTAGAATGCAATCTACATTATAAATGTTGATCTGATAGTATATGCAATCTCTAATTGCTGATAACAAATCCTGTAAAGCTTACAATGTATATGTAATCACCTTGAGTGATTGAATGGTACCTTGTCTCTACTCGTCGATAACCTTGTCTGTGTTCTTGAGAACTGATATGATCTATTTCTAAACTTTGCATGAATTCACTTCTTCTTCTTAGATTCTCTTTGTGGCTAAAATCATTTATCAACTCATTACATATTACAAACGACTGAACATCTATATATACTAGTTTCTAGGTCCATTCTTGATTCACACTTTTCAAGTTAACTCTAGATCCAAGGTTTACAACTTGACCTTGATCTTTAGTTAGTTATGTTTTAGATCCATTAGGATGCTTTAAAAAATTTACAATATGCTTGCTTGACCCTCAAGTAATGTTTTAAAACAAATTAAAATCCTGTAAATAGAGTTACAATTTTTTATCTGACATGGAAAGTCAGATCCACTTTTGCGGGTTCTGTAACTGACTGTCAATTCTGATGGTCGGGCTTCTCTGTCAGTATATCATTTTTATTTCATTCTTTTCTCTATTAGTCTTCTACTCTGTCTGTGTCCCTATATTGAACTATTTATCGGGTTCCTTGCCTTTTCTACTCTGTCGGCGATGTTCACAAAACTATATCATCAGTTTGGTGATTTTGGATCCGTCGACGATGTACCAAAAACTATTTTTTCGGTGATGTCCTTTATTCTTTATCATTGGTTCAACACTTGACAATGTTCAACGAGAAATTCTATACTTAGCACTTTTATGAAAAGCATTGTCATCTCGTTGGTTATGCAGTGTGTTATCCGTCGGTTATGCCTATACCAATGACCTTTAACATGTTTTTCACTTAAGTATACTAATGGAAAAACTTAATATCATCAATCTCCCCCTTTGACATTAGTATCAAAAACTGATATGTGCAACATACTTAATGTATTAGTATGTACACCTATGTAGACTTCATCCTTAGTCATTTTCCTTTTAGTCATGAAATGACTCCCCCTATGCATATGTCGGTAAGTGTAAGTTTATGTACATATGATTGCCTTCCCTTTTTTTATATTTGATATAGTGTACATATTCAAGTTGTACATACAACATACATATCTTTTTCTCTTTCTGCTAATGTAGTATATTGTACATATGTACTATTCATTCCTCCTTTTTTGATGATAAAGGCAAAGGTACTTACAACTTTTCAAAAATGTGAGTGTGAGGCTTTGATTTCCTCCATCATCTTCTCCCATTTCTCCTTCAAATTTTCTAGAGCCATGTGCTCAAGTGATATCCTCACATGCATATTGTAGATGTTGTCTACAACAGACATCTCCGGGGTTAAGATCAGATTCCTTGCATCTGTAATGTGTTTTTGTAGAGTGGTGAGGTTTGGCAAGATGTGAGCTTGCAGCTTGGTAGCCTCATTTTGAAATTGTGTCTCTGCATCCCATATCTCTTGTCTTAACCTATTGACCTCTGTGATCTTTTCATGATGCAACTTTATTGCATTTGAATCAGAGGTTAAATTTTGTGCACTTGATGTCAGATCTGAATCTAGCTGGGATAGCTTTTCACTATTCTCTTTGGTGAAATTTTCAAGTGTGCACATCTTTTAAACTAAGGTAATAGCTTCTGCAATCATAGGTTCTAATTGACTTTGTAATTTAGAGATCTTTACCTTGTTTTCTGTCACTTCTTGGTTGATCTTTTCAACAAATTTGTGTTGATACTTCTTCTCTGCCTGTTCTTCCATTCCCTACTTTGCATCTACACTTTGAGTGGTGATGGCATCGGTAAGAACATCAATTTTCTCCAAGACTGATATGCCATCTTCAACTTTTGTATCAGGAACAAGTTGATGTAGTATATCCCTAGCTTTGTCAAGGGCTTGGGCTTCCCTATGTGCCTTTTTCATTTTGTCTTGTATAGCTTCTCTTTGACACATTACTCCAAACTTTTGAAGTGTTTTAGTATCTAAAGTAGATACATCCCACTTGGGTATTTCAATTACCTCGTCAAGTGTTACAGCCAAGATGTCTTTCTTCAGTACTTTCTTCTTCTTCTTCTTCTTTGGTTGGGAGACAGATTGGTGAACTACCATTTGTAGACCTTGCGATTGGATTGATTTGGTAGGTGAAGGTCGAGAAGATGAAGCTTCTTTTTGCTTCTATTCAGAGTCCACCTGTTGGTTGTGTGAAGACGTCTCTTCATTGGCCTTGGGTGTATCAATAGATTTTTCTTCATTTTCCTTCATGCTCTCATCTTTCTTAACTTCTTCACTTTTTTCTTTTTCATCATCCTTCCTCAATGTTTCATTTTTGTTAATATCTTCTCCTTTGTCTCTTTCAGTTGACAACTCTTGCTGAGTGTTGGTTGCATGTTTCATCTTTGTGTCTGTATCTTTTTGAGTGTCTGATGCATCTTTATTTTCTTCATTACCCATGTCCTTGGGTATGTTATCATCTTTCTTAGATGATTTCTTCTAACTTGAATCAATATCAATAACTTCTATCAATATTTTCATGTTGGTCGGTGTATTTACCTCTATAGTGTTATTAAGTGTGTCCTATCCATTGGTATTACCTTGTGCAACAGTGATGTCTTCATCTTTTTGCACCTCGTCTGCAGGGTCTTTTCCTATAATGTCATTAACTATATTATCCAACCATGTTTCATCATTGACATCCTCATTTATGTTACCTTTTATTGTCTATTATTCTTTGGTAACCTCTGCTTCATCATCCAAGTCAATATGAGTTGGGCTTGGTGGAATTTGGCTTTCTTCACTCTGAGTTTTGTCAAAGTAGTGTCAGGCCACCTCATCTACAACTTCAGTATGTTTTTGGCCTACTATCTCACTCTCTTCTTTGTCCAGTTCCACTGATGAATCATCATGTACATCTTTAATGATGATGTTTTCTTTCTCTGGGATAGCTTCCTTAGTGGGCTTGTTGAGTATCTTGCACCACTTCTTACTGCTTTCCTGATTTAGCTAATTTAGATTCCCTTTGAGAAATTTGTATGCTCTCATTTTGGGTGAGAACTCCTTTTCATACTTTTCCAACATTTCATGTATCTCTTCCTTCTTTGAATCAGAAGGCATAAGAGTAAAAAGTACTTTTTCTCTTATCTCCTTTTCTGTATGAAGTACAAATGTCCATCTTACAGACAATCTCTCTGATAGTTCCTTGGGCATATCATATTCTGAGAATTGAAGTGGAACATAATAGTGTTTGCACATTTTAGCTATTATATCATCTTCAATTTTGTTTTGATCCTCTGGATCAATTTTCAACGATTTCCTAATGTTAGGATCATATATAGATGGTGATTCTAAAATGTTCTTACATATTTCATCAATGGTCTTTGGAATCAAGGGTTCTTTCCCTTTCTATACTTCTATGTCAGCTTCATCCATAGCTAAGTCTTCTAGATCTTCTCTAGTTCTGTTCAACTTCCTCCTTTTGGTATGTTTCTCCTTTGGTGAGACTGGTTTCCTCTTGTAGGTTCTCACCTTTCCTTTCCTTGAAGCAGCAGTTGTTCTTGGTTTCTTAGGTGGAGGAGGTGGTGAATCTGACTGTGTGGCCTCTGAATCACTCTTTTAGGTATCTTCACCGATAGGTGACTGGCCCTCAGTTTCTTCCTTTGTGCCTTCTATTTCCTCTTCACCTTCTTTAGCAACTGCAAATTTCTTGATAAAGTCCTTAACCATTTTGTTCTTCTTGTTTACAATTTTCTTGACAACAAGATTTGACTTGATTTTTGGTTGGGCTTCTTCATAAGTGCCAAATCTTGGTTTCTTGTTGTCCACTGGTTCATTCAATAGTGCTTGGATGCACTTATTAGCTTGTCATGTTTTGATCTCATAATCTAATGGTGACAGCCAATATTTTTTAGGTACTACTAGTTTGATATAGGTAAAATTGGTATCTACCATAAAACATATGTCATCCTTGTGTTCTTCTATCAAAATCTCAGGTATCCTTGTTCTAGCTTGCATCTTTTCCTTAATTCCTTTGAAATACTCATTCATTAGGTCATCAAAATCTGTACCTAATGATTCTATGTTCTCACATATATGTATGGTGACTGGTTTGCTTGTGTCCCATACTACTTTGCCTATGGAAGGAAAGTATTCTTCAAAATAAAATAATATGCACATAATAAGAGAACCAAACTTATAAGTGTTTTACCTTGATGACCTTATGGTGTTCATGTTCTCCTCAAGTTGGTTTAACAATATTTCTACAAGATCCATCTTCTTTCCTTCTTTGATGATCTTGTAGGTTGTGCTCATAGTAGTGCTTGCTATGTTGTTCATTCTATTGGCCTGGAAGATTTTATATCCTATCATACATGCACCAAACTTAAGTTCCTTATCAATGATGGTGTTAACCTTGAGACCTCTTTTGTCTGATTTTGCACCTGTCAACTTTTCTACTTCCTTCAAGGATGGGTGCTTGTGACCTTTTGGCTTGTCGGTTGTGGGATATCCAGTAACCGCATGAATAACATATTTTGTTATTCATTTAGGCTCATCAAGCCACAATGTCTAGTTATGCATTCTGCTAAGAACTATCCGTATCCGTTCTGTCTTAAAAACCCTAGGAGAGTGTAATGCATTTGTCAGGCCTTTCACATCTAGATGTTTGTGCTCTTCTTTCAGGTTTCCAGATTCATCACATAGTGCCTTGTAGGAATTGTCTAGGTCTAGATCTCCTAATTCCAAGATCTTGCAATGTATATAGGACCTTACATCCTCTACTAGCAAAACCCTAGGTGGGATTCTAGAGAATGCTCCAGAATCATCAGGTTGCAATGCAATTTTTGGGTGTAACTTGAATTTAGGTTCAACACAAGTACTATTGCTAATAAGATTAATCATTTTCTTCTTATCCTCTTTCTTTTTTGTTGTTCTTGAAGTAGATGCAATCGTATTTTCAAATTTAGGGCTTTCTGTAAATCAAACAGTACCGTCAGTGATTGTAGTTACTTACTGAACCTCTATGATTGATGTGAATCTTTTGAGTCATGTTTGAATCTTGCTGAGGTCGCACTTCAATCGCTCTACTTTCTTGCTCAAAAATCACGGGTGCAAAATGAGTTCTTTCATCGCACTTTTATAACTTTTGTGCCGTCATTAATGCCCAAAAACTCATCGGTATACAAAGACTGAGTTCATTGGTTGAGGCATAAATAACATCGTTGGTGCAGACACAAATTTTTGGGGTAGCTAGCAGCTTTGGTGAATTCACCAATGATTGTCGGTAAGATGGTGACGACAACTTATGTCGACTCAAAGATCACCGATGTCTGTCGGTTACACTTAGCGACTTGGCTTCTGTGTAATCCCCGATACATTTTGGTAAGTAGTGTCAACTTTACTGTGTGTGTTCACCGATGCCTTTTGTACCCATTAACTGATGGAATTTTTTTTCAACAATATTACAAGTAACAATATAGTGCATCTTCAATAATGCTAATTTTGTCAATATGATCAATGTGTAATGGAACTGATGCATAATATAACTTGTCATAATGTAGTTCCATACTTACTTTTGCAATTTAGTTAGGAATAGAGATGCCACCAGATCCATTAGATGGGGTGTCATCATTTGCATTTCTTGTTCCAGCACCTTCAGTGTTTGTATCTTTTCTCCACATCTTGTTTCTCATCTTCTTGATGTCATCAATATTGTTTCCATTGGGATAAGTTCTTGTGTATGTCAAACGGTCTTTGCAATATTTTACCACATGTCCAACCTTATGACAATGTAAACATGCCATACCTGGATTGGTCCATCCTCTTGGTCTTCTAGTCCTTTTTCTTATACAGTTGGCAGAAATATGACCATACCCTCCACATGCTGTATAGTTTACCCATGTGTTATAGTCCCAAACATATGAGTTACCGATTCTTCTCGGTTTGTAGCCACTATCAGGTTCTTTTGGTGTCCATGCTTTCTTGTTCCTTTTCCAACACTCTTGATGTGTATGTCCATTCATTTTGCAAGTAGGATAGTACTTGTCCATGTAGGTTTCCTTCTTTGGATTTTTCACCTTGGATTTGCATTCATGTGCCTTGTGTCCCTTTTTGTGACATTTATAACAATTACCAATGAAATTAGATTGTGATTGAGGAATACCTTTCATTTTGTTTATGCAAATGTTTGAGGTGTGGCCTAGTTTTCCATAGTGATTGCATGGCATCTTCTTGGTTCTTTGAGTTGCATAAACATTCCTTTGATCTGATTGATTAGATGATTCTCCATTGTCGGTGTACCCTATACCTGTGTAGTTATTGACTCCACTTTGTCCATCAAGAAAATCATCCATTCTCTTATTGCTATCTTCAGCTTTCTTGATTAATTCATTGTGCTGATTCTGAAATCTGACTTCATGCTTTAGCTTCTCATTCTCTTCTCTTAGCTCACCGATGATCTATATTCTTTCAATGAGTTCAGTATTTAATCTGTTTGCCTCTTGACTCATAAGAATGATCTGTTTGGTAATCTCATGGTGATGATCAGTAAGTCTTTGAATCTCTGATTCTTTTCTTGTAGATTCTCTATGATTTTCCTCCTATCATCAATAGCCAATGTTCTCTCTAATTCAACTTTTCTTGAATCATTCATGACATCAATCATTTTTACCATCTAAGTCTCTTGACCGATTTGCAGCATCTTGATTTGCTCTATCAGATGTAGATTAATTTCTTATAGACTTGTGATTTCTTCTACTGATGTGTTTGATGCTTTGGTTGTTGCGGACTCAGCTGAGTTGAAGTAATCTGGGATCTCCTCTTCTTGATAATCTTTTTCACTAAGCCTAGTTTCCATGATCTTTCTTTCATCAAGAAACTTTCTCATGCTTACTCTCTCCTCTTTGTACTGCTCATAGTAAATCTAAATTTGTAACTGCTCATTCTCAATAGTCTTGTCTAGTCTATACTTTTCCATTGTCTTGATCTTTTCTCTTAAGTCTTTAATCTTTTCAAGAAAGAGACTTAGCTCTGATACCAATTATTGGAATTACATGAATGATGTACTAAGAGGGGAGGGGTGAATCAATACCTCTAAAACTTTTTATGTGATTGTCTCATTAACCTTTGTGTCATTAGATTTGTATATTCACCTATCTATGTGTTCATCTTTCTTTATGTATGTGAAATCATAACATAATTTCTTTACATGTGTAAACATTCAAGAAACATACATAAAATAAATAACACATAACACAAGATATGATATCTCAGAAAACTCTTGTTAGGAAGTAAAAACTGTGGTGGGGATGTCTACCCACAAAACTTCACTATCTGCAGATAAGAAGGGAGCCAGTTAAGGCTTACAATTTTATCACTTCTGATGATCTACCCTATTAGGAGTATTATAGTGGAGACCTATTAAGATCTACTTTGTTTGAAGCTTTAGCAACACTATTAGGTGTTCACTCTGTTAAGAGATTTATCAAGAACTATTAAGTCCACCTTCTACAAAAGGATTTATGATGTGATGCACTTGTTAGAATGCAATCTACATTATAAATGTTGATCTGATAGTATATGCAATCTCTAATTGCTGATAACAGATCCTTTAAACCTTACAATGTATATGTAATCACCTGAGTGATTGAATGATACCTTGTCTCTGCTCGTCGGTAGCCTTGTCTGTGTTCTTGAGAACTGATATGATCTATTTCTAAACTTTGCATGAATTCACTTCTTCTTCTTAGATGCTCTTCATGGCTACAATTATTTATCAACTCATTACCTATTACAAATGATTGAACATCTATATATACTAGTTTCTAGGTCCATTCTCGATTCATGCTTTTTGAGTTAACTCTAGATCCAAGGTTTACAACTTGACCTTGATCTTTAGTTAGTTATATTTTAGATCCATTAGGATGCTTTAAAACATTTACAATATGCTTTCTTGACCCTCAAGTAATGTTTTAAAACAAATTAAAATCCTATAAATAGAGTTACAATATTTTATCTGACGTGGAAAGTCAGATCTACTTTTTGCGGGTTCTGTAACTGACTGTCGGTTCTGATGGTTGGGCTGCTCTGTCAGTTTTTCAGTTTTATTTCATTCTTTTCTCTGTCAGTCTTCTACTTCGTTAGTGTCCCTATATTGAACTGTTTGTCAGGTTCCTTTCCTTTTCTTCTTTATCGATGATGTTCACAAAACTGTACCATCAGTTTGGTGATTTTGGATCCGTCGGTGATGTACTGAAAACTATTTCTTTGGTGATGTCCTTTATGCTTTGTCTTCGGTTCAACACTTGACAATGTTCATCAGGAAATTCTATACTTAGCATTTTTATGACAAGCATTGTTATCTTGTCAATTATGCAGTGTGCTATCTGTCGGTTATGCCTATACCAATGACCTTTAACATGTTTTTCACTTAAGTATACTAATGGAAAATCTTAATGTCATCATTCAATCATTTCTATTACCCAACATCCATCTGTTAGAGCCTGCTACATGAAGACCGCCTCCTCTGATTTTTCACCTGGGTGTTTCACTTCCTAAGTTATATACTCACACAAGCCCTTACCCCAGATCACTTTAGTGGGCCTAACAATCAATTTTATACTCCATGATCTTGGTGATCCAATTTTATCTCTTCTCATTGATCTTGGCTTTCACAATATATTCACGGACGTTGGGTGGGAAACATAGATAGATATTTTGTTCACAACAATAAATATCTAAACTTGTTTAACTTGTGTTCCGACTCTTTGAGAAAAGATTGTAGTCGGATCACACCTGAGACACCTCAAAAGAATATGTGGAAGCATAATTTTCAAAAACTATAACTTCTTCCTCCATCCATGACAACAAAGCATGGTCGGGAGCAATCTATGCTTCTCTTTTCAAAGACATGCCCTGCAACTATGCAATAAGCACAAGATTTTCCATGTTAGGGGATGTGTAAATGCTAGGGTTGGGAGAGATCCCCTGAGCTCTTTGTTCTGCAATAAGTTGATGTAAATTTCACTACGGGCAATTTCGTGGTGTGTGAAATTTTTTGCAAGGGAAATACCATGCGTGAGTATCATCAGCCAAGTTATTTTGGCCGGGTATCATCTCTTTATTGTGGCTAAGCGAAGTGGCCTACTGAGGCATAGGAACAATAACCAGTTGATTATTAGCTTGTGACTAGTAAAATTTTGAGCCTCCCTAATTTTGATTCTTCTAGTAGTTGGACCTCCCATACTAATAGTTTATGTAAGGAAGTTTACATGAGGAAGGTTACTGCCTCTTCAAATTGATGATCTCATTGGAGAAGGTATGCATAAGATTCTTCATATCATTCACCTTTGATTACAGCATGGCGGGAACAATGGCACTATTGGGCTGAGGATTTGATTAATAATAGAGAGACTGGGGCAGAGTTGATGGCATGATGTTGAGACTGGCTTCAACAGGAACATGAGCGAGCATCTCTAGAAAAAAGGAATAATAGGTCTAGGTGGGAGATGACCTGGATCAATGAGGCTATTTTTTCCCTAACAACAATATTGTAATCATCTGTTAAGGTATTTCCACCCATAGATTGAATATTCACAAATATGTTGGGGTTGAAATCTTTGAGGTATAACACAAAAGCCATGTTAGCTGGGGGTCGTGCAGTAGCATGGATTCTATGTCATGTCTTGTTGAATCTCATGTTGAAATCTATTATAGCCTCTTATGGAGCTCTCTTAATGGTGATCAATTACAAGAGAAATAAGGATCAGTCTCCTTTATCTATAAACCGCTCATAGAAAGGATCCCTCAGTTGGTCCCAAGTTGTAATGGAATTGGATGGAAGAGAGAAATACCAGTCCTAAAATTTTCCCTTGAAAGAAGCCACCAAAACCTCAAAGCCACATCATGTTCGCTAATATTATGAATTATGCAGGCCTCTGCTATATCTTGAAAATGTTCAACGGGAGTTTTAGAGTCTTCCCTAGTGAATTTAGGAAGAGCCTTGAGAGCCGAAGTAGGTATTTTTCCCAAGGTAGCTAGAGGAGTCAAGGGAACCAAAGTAATTTCATTATTCCAAGTCACAAAATTCCTAAGAGGGTTGTGCGTCATCCGCGGTTATTGAAATTGACTGTGTGCATGAAGACCTCTATAATGTCTAAAGACCAATGGAGGGACAAGAAAATCAGGTGCGAACACAGTTTTGGATCTAGTAAATCGTATGTGGCTCATACACCTACTCAAATTTTAGACTATATGTGGGTGTCCCACCAAGTGTGTCAAAAAGGAATTATTGATAGATAAAATTGGTTTTAGACATACAACCTATGGGAAGCTCAGTGAATGGGGGACCTTATGCAGTTTCGCTAAACAACCTCTAGGGTTTTAGAAGTCGGCTCTTCATTTTATGGGGAAATGGAAAAGGGGAAGAACACTACTAATCTAATATATAGCGATACACCAAAATTTTCCAAGAACATTCAAGGAATCAATGCACAATTTATCCCATAACATGTATGCATTAGGCACAATCATGGATAATATGAAAAACTTTAAACATAAGACATAGAGTAAACCATACAATGACACTTACAGAATAAAAAATCTTAAAGCATAATCTACTCAATAAAATTCAAAGATGCATAAACTCAAGTTAGAATTAATATCCAATCAATACAAAAACCATCCATGAACAATGAATCTTTAAGAGACCAAAGGGCTAGAAGCACAATTGATTTTATTTCATTGATTCAATTGCACACTAAAATGTAAGGCTGCAAAAAATAGTTTTTTTAATATTTCTATGAGAGTCCTCCTTTCAATAAAAATTTCCTTTCAATATTACAACATTTTTCATTATATATCAGCTAAGGAATGACCTAATTCCAATTAACAGAAAGTAGTTTCAAAAAATATGTCATTTTTCTCACTCTACAAAGAAAAGAAGTTGGAATCTCTGTCAATGGACCTGAAAAAAAAATGACAGCTAACATTGGATCCGTTGGCAGGATCAGATCTCCCATTGTCTTGTTTTGTAACTACTTCTCTACAACCCACAATGGTTGCGCTCGCAACCGTGTTTGAACAAAAAGAAAAAAAGTTCTCATGGATGCAAGACACATGGATGGTCCTTTTCTTTATCTGAAGGATGACACTTGGAATTCAGGACCAAGAGATGGTAAGAAAAAGCAACTGAACTTAGGTAAAAACCCATGAGACGACCGCGCGTAATCTTAAGCATCGTCCAGGCCCACTTGAGAAAAGGTATTGCAATTATCGCTTCGCTAGACACATGGTACTTGATAATAACTTCTAGAAAAAAGAAAATCAACCTAACACAAAATGCACGTCATGTTTCCAAGTGGCAAGTGCGCACAACTTTACAAACAAAATCACCACGAAGGGAAAATGAAGCCACGACAAAATATTTTTCTTCATAGGAGGGTGGATTTTAATCGAAAAGAATTCTATTTGATACTCTTGTACAATCCTAAAAACTAAGCACCCTTATTAGGTGCTCATTTTTAGCCCCATTTTAGTATGTATGGGTTCCCACATTGATTTCATCCTAGTACTTATGCATCCTTCAAATCAAAATTATTTGTTCAAAAATCAATACTGGCTCTAACTTCTATGCGTGAATTCCCATTTCTCATCCTATCACATATTTCATCTTCCACCTAGGACCTATGCATTCATTTTTAGATTTTAGGATTGGCCCTGATCTGCTGGCAGGCTATAATTTTTACCACCACTCCTTATCACTCTCCCCGACATCCCGATAAATTTTGAGGTGATTTTACCTATAGTAGGTTGAATTTTTGGAACCAGGTCTAATTTTGTAGGTAGAGGTTGGCCAATTCATCCTTGTCCTAGGTTTTTTAGCTCAAAATTGGCCCAGAGCCCGATGGTGGGGTTTTCTTCCAAGGTTTGAAATCACTGTCGGCCTGGATGAAATTTGAGCCTTAAAATATGCATAAAAGGAGACCTCTTCCTCTCATTTTCACATCCACAATATATACATATACATGCAAGATATCATACATCCATTGTGCATTGAAGAGTTCCAAGTGCAAGCAAGCATCCATTAGTGAAGGAATCCATCATCAAGCATTCAAGCCAATCAATCATTCAAGTGCAAGGAATCCATCAAGATCCATCAAGGATTCCAAATATTCAATACATAATGTATTCAAGGAATTTTCTTCTTACCCCCATTGGAGGTCAAGCAAAGGCATCTGGAATCAAGGAAGGAGATCTACATTCATCCATGAAGTCTTCTTCTTCTCTTTCTTCCTCAATGTAACATTGTGGAAAACTACAACATTGATAATTCAAGGGTTTGGTTTCATGATTTCCTATTAGTTTTTTGTGGATTCCAAGCTATTTCATCAACACTTGTGATCATCTCCAAAGTGACATTGCACCATTGAGGTATAAGGTGATTTATGTTTCAGATCTAGATTCCATTTCATCTTTCCTTATGCAATTTCAAGGTTAATTCCTAAACAAGGGGTTTGACCAAGGAAACCCCCTTTCCACAACCTTTTCCCATTCTTTTTTGTGTGCAGGAATAGTTTTGGGAGTTGTGGATATGGATTTGGGAGTCTTAGAACAAGTTATTTTTGGAAATGAGTTGAGCAACTGAGAGTGGATGGGTAAACTAGTTACCACAAAAACAAATCCAAGTCCCTTAGATGTCTTAAACAAACTTATCACTGTTACTCGGTTAACAAAGATATCCTGATCACTGCATTTATGGATCGAATCTCTACTGGAGGGGATTGGTAATGCTCTTAGGGAATTGTTATTAGTGGATGGTGATTCTTGTGAAATTATCGACTCTACTTATTTTCACATGCTTGTGGATATTGATCCCTCTAAGGGCCTTCATGAGGAGATAGTGATCAACTCTTCCAAAGGAAAATGGATTCAATCTCTGGATTATGAAGGGATTCCCTTCAGATACATAAGGTTCTTTAAAATAGGGCATATGGCATCTCAATGTGGTATGGGTAAAAAGAAAAATAATGCTTCTTGGTTGAATGGGGCCTCTGCTCAACACTATGTGGTGGAAAAGAAGCTTGTTTCACCGAAAAGTTTTTCCTAGGTGACTATGCAAGGTTTAGTTGTGGCTCGTGTGTGTTCTCCAGGGTATGTCTCCTCAATGGTTCTATCACTTGGTTTGGCTGCATCTCTGGTACCCCTGGTGATGTGGGGGTGGTGGTGGCTTCTATGGATGCTTCTCTGGATGTATCTACTAGCGTTTTGGCTACCCCTGGTGGTAGCTTTGATTGTTCTGGCTCAGTTGATGTTCCTCCACATTGGCAAGATGAGGCGTCTAGAGTTGAAGAGGGATGGATTACTGTAAAAGGAAAAAAATTCAAGATGTCATCTTCCTTTGATATGACTCTTTGATCCCATCAGAAGGGTGCTAAAGGTAAATCCTAGACTTGGATTTTTCTTTAGTGTGGGTTTGCATGAAGGTTGTTTCATGCATTCTTTTCCAAGGTTGTGGGAGCCTGTTGTAAAACCCTCACTATGGTCTTGACCTATTTTTTTAGAGGGCTTTATTGTATATCTTTTGTGACCATCTTGTACAGGGTTTTGGGGCCCCTTCAAAACCTGTTGTTACCTTAATCAAAAACAAATATATCTGCTATCAATCAGTTAACAAAGCAATCTTAAGATATTAAATGTAATTATCCTTTAGTGATTAAGTGTAGAAACACAAAGCATTAAGAAAATAACATGTACACAGATGACACTAAGATTTACCGTGGAAATCCAATTTGGGAAAACCACTAATTGCAACTAGTTATTGGTTTTCACTCTTCTGAAGTGAGCTCTGTTAGGACCCAACCCTGTTAAATGTTACAAAACACACAGTAAGGTGTGACCCTGTTAGAGGATTTAATCACCCTATTAGGAGTGGCCTTTTTAGAGGTCTTCAAATACTTTAATGTAGAAATGCCACCTTGTGAGAGGATTTATGAAAAGAATGTTAAGTCTACTCTATAAATATAATACAATTGCTAGAGAGTAACAATGAGTTGACCTGGTTGAAGAAGCAATTGTCTTTGCTGATTCAGATCTCTATTCTAGCTTTAACTAGATCCTCACTGATCAAATATTCTTTTGCAGCTCGTTTTGGATATTTTTTCCTTAATCAAAATTCCCTCTTACTTTGCCTTCATTCTTCATATCAAAGAGCTCGTGTTCTCATCATTCAATCCAAACTTGACCTTGTATATATATGATAGGTCTTGTCAAGTCATATTGAATACCCTTCCAAATAAACAATAAAACTCAATTATGTCGGCTGCAATTAACCAATTAAACATAAAGTGTAAACTATTGTTAGTCGGCTGACACTAAATGCATAACTCCTTTGACACTGTAATCCTTCGATGCCTGACCGATACTCAGCTGAAACCAAACTTACTGTAATGCCCGAGTGAACTTGGTTAGTACTGAACTTCCTTCATTAACTGACAGAGCTTAATTAATACAACAAATCACTATATTTGTGTATACATTTGTGTAACATCAATGACAATACATAATTGAATAATTGACTTCAACAATCTCCCTCTTTGGCATTGATGGCTACACAAAATTTCATTATACAAAGAATTCTACATCAATAGAAACAAGGATAAAAATTTATAATTTCCTTAGCTTCATTATGATCCCCATCCAGAAAAACTCCTTCTATCTTCACAATCACTGAAATATAGATTTCTCCCTCTTACATCAATCACTGTTTCAGATAAAATTTCTCCCTCTGACATCAATAATCTCTTCCTTAATAATTTATTTGGCATGACATCAATAATCTCTCCCTCTTTTACATCCAATGACAAAGACTCTATTCAATGAAGTTGTAATGTACCTATTGTACTGATTCATATGCAATAAGCTCTAACAATCTGCATCAACATGTTAGATTTTCACTGTAGCTCGGTTGATGCATCACTAAACTGTGCTTTAGTGAGCCTCAATTAGGGGAATCACCCCTATCTTTCCTCTAAGATACAAGAATGGATCCTTAGGTAAAGGTTTTCTGAATATGTCTGCAATTTGTTCTTTAGTATTCACATATTCCAACCTTACTTCCTTGTCCTGAACCAATTCTCTTAAGAAATGATACTTTATTGCAATATTCTTAGTCTTAGTATGTATCATAGGGTTCTTTGATATGTTAATAGAGCTAATGTTGTCACGGTAGATGATAACTGGTTTTTTTATTTCCTCCTTCATACTTGACAACAGCTATTTGAACCATATGATATTTGAAGAATTCACTATTTCAGCAACATACTCTGCCTCTTCTGTAGACTGAGAAATGCAATTATGTTTCTTGCTGGTCCAAGAGACTAACCTCTTTCCAAGAAAGAATTCTCCACCACTTGTTCTCTTTCTATCATCAACACTCCCTACCTAATCAGCATCAGTAAAAGTCTTCAAGTCAAAGTTTCCTCCTTTATTATACCATAATCCATAATCTTCAATGCGCTTAAGATATCTCAGAATCCTTTTGATGGCCATCAAATTATTCTCTCTAGGATTAGTTGAAAAACTTGCAAAAATATCAATTGCTAATGCAATATCAGGCCTAGTGTGAACAACATATTGAAGTTTACCAATCATGTATCTATAGGTAGTCTGATTTACCTCATTTGAGTCATTGTCCTTAGACTAATTATGTCCAGTAGTCATAGGTGTCCCAACTGGTCTAGAATCTTCCTGTAGACACCCTAAAATGGACAGGCTTGCGACTTTACATTAAAAACCCTAATTTTCATCTATTAATTAATGGTTTCTTAATCATTAATTAATCATCTATTTTCTTCTAAATTCATTTCTCAAATCATCTAATCCAATTCTCAAAATTAATTAAATAATTAATTTTATTTAATTAATTAAACTTTAAATGATTATTTACCATTATTTAATCAATTAAACTCAATTTCCTATAGTTTAAATCCAAATATTTAAACTTACTAATTAAATTCTTCCAATTAAATTAATTTCAATTAAATTAATTTAATTTCATCAAATAAAGCAATTCTTAATTAAAAAGAATTCAATTATCTCACATGTTGAAAACAATTATTAATAAATGAATTAAATA
>MU227297.1:1419523-1489417 GCA_018584345.1 Thuja plicata
CCCCCCCCCCCCCCCTTAAGATAAATTAAGGGAGAATCTAAAAACCTACAACAACTACTAAAAGAAGGAAAAATGGGTTCCAATAACAAGGCATGATCAGGTACCCAAGTACAAAAATCTCTATAAAGAGGAGGAAACCTAGTGGGAAAAACCCCTCTCCAAAAAGAGATGAAGCCTAGTGAAGGACTGAAGAATCCTCTAAACTAGAGAATGTCCCAGAAAAATAGGAACAAAGGAAGAACATTTAGAACACCTCTAAAGCATGAAGCTACAAACAGTGTCAAAGAATAAATGTTGGAACCTCCACTATAATAGAACATGATCAGGTAGAGAAGACTGTAATAAAATTCTAAAGATTTGATTAATCAAAGGTGAAAGGTTGCCTCCAAAATAGGAATGAAAGAGTTCCCATGTGGTAAATGATCCATCTCACTGAAAAGCATAGGTACCAAGTCACTGCATCCACCTAGTACATAGGAACAAATATTGAATACATGGATCACTCCATAAAACCAAGTAAGCATAAGAACTAATAGGAGATACCCCCATAATGTTGAGCAGGGAGAGGCATGATAGGTACACTGAACCAGACTGCCAATAACAACTGCATGTCAAAGAAAGTACAATCACATATAAAGGATGGTGCCATGGATGATCAATCTCTTGACACACATCATGAGGCTAATTTCATGGAAGGAAAAATCACTTGAAAAAGGTAGATCAAACCCCCCCATGGCACTTTATAATCTAGTGTGAGTACAAACATGCACAGAATGTGCAAGATCCCAAGTACAAAATAGATGACACTTTATCTTAGTGTGTTTGCAAAAAAAAGGAAATGCTATAGAAATAAATGTCTAAAATGCTCAGGGATGAAAAAAAGTTGTAGGTACATAATTAACAACTAAAAAGGAGTCATCCCATGCAAGGAAAATGATCCCAGGACCTGAAACATCCAAGATATTCACCATATTGCAAAAAAGGAAAAACTTAAATCAAATGTACCTAGAGAAGATTCTAGAAATGAGACACATACAAGAAGAAAGAGCATAGAACCATCTTTCCAACTATGTGTGGAAGTCAAAAATTAGAGCCCATATGAGAAAGATATGGTTCCAGGAGTGCAAAAAGGAACCTTGACTTTGACTGGCAAAAAACCTTGCAAGATGGCAAAATCAAAAAACCAAACATGAAAAATCAGATCGAGTTCGAAACCAACATTCTGATTATATCTTGTTTGGCCAAAAATGCCTTCATTTTCTCAAGATACGAGCAAAAACTTGAAGAGGGCCAGATTACTCTCCTTTTTGCATTTTTCAGGATTGGTTGACTAGCATAACACAATTTTCTAGACCATTTGACATGTCCTTTAAAGTATGGCAGGTAGAGTGCACTAGGATAACAAAATTTTCCAAGGCTAGATCCTCTCCCTTTCGCATTTTTAGGATTGGTTGACTAGCATAACACAATTTTCTAGACCATTTCACCTATCATTTTTCATGGGTTGACTAGCGTAACGCAATTCGCTAAACCATCAACTCTTGGTCCATAGACTGACCGCACACATTTGGTCCTTGGAATGACCACTTTTCTGATCCTTAGACTGATCATCTCCCTCTCTTTGATGAGAAGAACTAGCATAACACAATTTTCTAGAATTTTTCCCCCTTCTCATCTCTTTCATCTATCTCTCATGGATCACATAGTGCAAGATAATTGCCTATTCTGTGTCATTCATGATTATCTTCATCTCTCCTCTGTGATTCCATAGCATAACAAATTTTTCTATTGGATCAGATCATAGAGTCTTATCTTATCTTTGATGTGTTCTCTTTCTCTTTTCAGGTGACCATTGGTGCTCTTACAATAGTTTTCTGAGCATGATACTAGTGGTTGAGACATTTTATCTAGCGAGGTCTCTTCAACTAGTTGACTTAGAACACTATTAAGCTCTAGGCTTTTGTTTTTTTAGTATCCTTTCATATGAATGTATGAGTTAAGACCCTTAGTTTGGGGGCTTGTGTCCTTAAACTTGGTGATTTATTACCTCCTTGTTGTTTTCCCATGATCTTCACATTTCTCTCTTCCTCTCCTGTTCTACTACTTTACCATGAGCATGCGGCTAACTCATACTCCCGCTAGAGTGGGGGATAAATGTATCATCCTAAACAGTAAGCACCCTTATTAGGTGCTCATTTTTAGTCCCATTTTAGTTTGTATGTGTTCCCACATTGATTTCACATCCTTCTACTACTTATACATCCTTCAAACCAACATTATTTGTTCAAATTTAAAGATTGGCTCCAAATTTTATGCATGATTTCCAATTTTTCATCCTATCACATAATTCATCTTCCACCTAGGAGCTAATTATTCATTTTCATATTTAAGGATTGTCCCTAATCTCCTTTCATACTATAATTTTTAACACCACTCCTTATCACTCTCCTCAACATTTTGACAAATTTTGGGGTGATTTTACTTGGACTAGGTTGAATTTGTGGGACTAGGTCAAATTTGGTAAGACTAGGTCACCCAAGTTACCCTTATCCTAGGTTTTTTAGAAACAAATTGGCCCAGAGCTCGATGGTGGGGTTTTGTTCCAAGTTTTGAAATCATATTCATCCTAGATGAAATCTGAGTCTCTAAATGTGTATAAAAGGATACCTCTTCCTCTCATTTTCACATCCATGATATATATACATATACATTCAAGCTATCATACATCCATTGTAAATTCAAGGGGTCCAACTGCAAGCAAGCATCCAACAGTGAAGGCATCCATCATCAAGAATTCAAACCAATGAAGCATTCAAGTGCAAGGAATCCATAAAGAGCCATCAAGGATTCCAAATCTTCATTCCATCATACATTCAAGGCATTTTATTCCATAGATATAGCTTCTTTCCCCCATTGGAGGTCAAGAAAAGGAGTTTTCAATAAAGGAAGGAGATCTACATGCATCCATCAAGTCTTATTCTCTTTCTTCCTCAATCCAACATTGTAGTAAACTACAACATCTATCATTCAAGGATTTGATTTCATGATTTCCTATTGGGTTTTTGTGGAGTCCAATATATTTCTTCAACACTTTTGATAATATCAAAAGCGATATTGCACCATTAAGGTATAAGCTTATTTATGTTTATGATATAGATTCCATTTCATCTTTCCTTATGCAATTTTAATTCAATTTAAAGGTTAATTCCTAAACAAGGGTTTGACCAAGGTAAACCCCTTTCCACAACCTTTTCCCCTTATTTTTGGCATGCAGGAACAATTTTGGGAGTTCCAGATATGGATTTGGGAGTCTCAAAACCAGTCATAGGCCCTCATAAAGTTTCATCAGATTCAAAATTAAAAGGACTAGGGAAAAATTTTGGAACATCATCCAACACTAGGTTGTCTCGATCAACCTTGTCCTTTAAGGCTGAAATTTTCATAGAAGACAACTACATGCAACAGAATCCCAGATCTGGAGTTTTACTAAATTTTGACATCTTTACGAGATTCAAAATCAGATATGAAGGTTAATCTTCCTCTTCTTTTTTTCAAGGTGATTTCATTCCTCCTATTTCCCTTTTTCACTTACTTCATAGATAAAATTTACCATCATTTACATATCATTATCATTTCCTATAAGAATACAAATACCCCCCTATTACATAGATCTTTCATTAGCACTCTTCATCTCTCGGTTGTGCTAATCAAATTGGTTTAAGGGTGCGTTTGTATTCTAATGCATAATATGATTTGGTGAGTGATCAACATCCTAGCATTGTTCACTATTTCATATTATACAACTTGAATAGATTCTTTTGGCGAAAGATAAGTAGTCATCAAAAGGTGATATATCATTAGATGGAGTTGGAAAAAGGATGTCAAGAGGAGGCTTTGGTTGGGATGGGGATGGTAAAGGATTAACATGATTTATGAAACCTGAACCACCTCTATGATCTTGTTGAGGAGGATTAATAGGATTTTTAAAGCCTTGTTCATTAATACCAAGCCCTAAACCTTTATATCCTTGTTGAGTGGTAATATCATAGCCCATGTTGTAAGTAGCCTTTAATGTAGAAGGAGAAGGTGATTAATCTTAAGGTTTGTGAGCATTTTTTGTATAAGGAGTAATAAAGGTAGGAGTATTCTCTTTGGGGAGATCATCATTCTCATCCTCTTAAGGTGTTCAAGAAGAGAAATCCTCTAGGAAATGTCTAACATTCTGATCATGGATAATGTTTTGAAGGTTTTGATAGGAATCAAAAGAAGTATTCATGACATGATCACTATGAGATTAATTTTGAGGAATAGGATTAGGAATATTATGATTAGCATTAGGATCATTAACAAAGACCCTTATGTTATGTATATATGTCATGAATTTTGTTAAAATTTGAAGAATAAGTAGACATGAAACATTGATAATGGTCTTGAAATATATCATGTAACGAAGAGATATTTTAGTTAACCTTATTATGCCATATGCAAGAATACCATGAAGGATTACAAAAATAATGAAATACAAAAATCTAAGATTCACTCCATGTGTTTGATAAAGAGAGGTAAGAAGGAATGTAATGACATAAGTAATTTCACACCAATCCAATTTAGAGAGCTCCATGTTAACAAACATGCAACCAGATATCAAAATAGGAATGCAATCTAACACTAAAATTAGAATGGAAATGTTATAAGTTGGATTCACCAAAATGTGTTGATGAACCTATATGCATACAATGTGATAAATATATGAATGCAAACAATGAGATCTAGACACAAAATTAGAATAGGGATGTGATGTGTCAGGTTCACTAAAATGTAATGGAAGAAATGGTGAGCAATGCTAGGAAATATATCACTCACCAAATATTTCATACATTAGAATACAAACCCTCCAACAAGGTGAATCTGATTAGCACAACCAAGAGAATAAGGGTGCTAATGTGAGATCTATACAATGTAGGGTTTTGGATTCTATATGATAGAAATGATAAGGAAATGTAAATATGATATGATATGGAATATGAGATGTAAATTTGATCTATGAAAATAAGTGCAAGGGAATAAATAGTAAGAATGGACTCACCTCAAAGAAAGAAGAGGCAAATGGACTTTCAGATCTGATTTTGATTGTCACAGAGGTGTCAAAATTAGGTAAAACTCTAGATCTAGGATTATGACACCTATAACTAATTTCTATGAAAATATCAGTCCCAGAGGACGAGGTCAACTTGGGTGACCTAGTCCCAAATGATGTTCTATATTTTTGGCCTAGTCCCTGTAGCTCCAAATCTTATGAAAGTTTTAGGGTGCCTATGATTGTGACTAATATCCTTGAATCTGGATTTGAAACTTTGTTACCTACTCATGTACACATAAAATAAGGGGAAGCGGGTTGAAGGGAGAGGTTTTCCTCATTCAAACCCATGTTTAGGAATCAATCTTGAAATGAAATAAATGTAATTGAAAGAATGTTGTCATGTAGCAGATATTAGATCTACACAATGGAATATAGCATACCATGTAGATGCAATTGTCTTTAAGTATGTCACCAAGAATGTTGATGCAATAGATTTGACTCAACACAAAAACCAAAAGGAAATCATGTAGAACAAAACCTCGTGTAATAGATGTTATAATTCACCACAATATTGGATTAGAAAAGGAGATTTGATGGATGAATTTAGATCTCCTTCCATAATGTCAAACTCCTTTTCTTGGCCTCCAATAGGGAAAGAAGCTAGATCTATGGAAGGAAATGCCTTGAATGCCTGATGGAAAATGAAGACTTGGATGCTTAAAGACTCTTGATGGCTTCCTTGCACTTGAATGCTTGATGGGCTTTAATGCTTGATCATGGATTTTGAATGTCTTCAATAAACTCTTACTTGCACTTGGATGTATGATAGCTTTTATTTATGTGCAATGTTAGTTGTGGATTGTACATGTATGGATTGTAGGTATGTAAATGAGAGGAAGAGGTCTCCTTTTATACACATTTTGGGGCTCAAATATTGCAGGCCAGCCTCAATTAGAGATCTAGGAGAAAAAACCTCGTATTAGGCCCAAAGCCAACCAAAGCACAAAGCCCCAAGACAATGCCGACCTAGACGACCTAGTCCAGGACAAGGCCAACCTCGACGAACTTGTCCAGGCAAATCAATTTTTTCCCAGGACTTTAAGGGAGTGTGCCAAAAAGGGGTGGTGAAAGCCACAATCTGCCAGGAAATGAGGGTAAACCCTAAAATCCATAAAGGATGGTATAGGTCCTAGGTGGAAAATGAATTATGTGGTTGGGTGAAAAATGGAAAACCATGCATAGAACTTAGAGCCAACCTCGAGCTTAAAGGAGGAGGACCTATATTTGAATTTAATAGGCATTGAAGTGCAATATGAGGTCCTACCATAAGAAACACACTAAAGTAGGCTCAAAATGGTCCCAAAATGAGCACAAATTAAGTGCTTACTTTTTAGGATGGTACAATATATATATCTATGTGTGTGTGTATACACACATATATATACATACATATATATACACATATACAAATCCATATACATATACATATACATACATATATACATACATATATATACATATATACCTATATTTACATATACATATATATATATATACACATATATATACATATGTATATATATACATATATATATATACATACATATATATACACATATACAAATCCATATACATATACATATACATACATATATATACATATATACCTATATATACATATACATATATATATACACATATATACATATACATAGTTACTATGTATATGTATATATATGTGTGTGTATATATATATATATGTATATATATATATGTGTGTGTGTGTATATATATGTATATGTGTATATATATATATATATATGTATATATAAGTTTTTCCTAGGGGGCAGTACCCTTTTTATTACTTTGAAAGAGAACATTACAAAAGGTGGCACCAACGCCTATCCTTTGGAGCACTATTTCAGTGGTAAAGATACATAATTCCACTGCCAATAGAGATCAGTCTCGCTCCTATTCCTTTCAGAAATAGTTGCTCATTCTCTTGCAAGAGCACCTCAAACTTCTCCAGCTGTATTCCTTGATGATCCCAGCTTTGTATACTGACCATGCCTTTTTCATCATCTTTTTCTTACCCACCGCTTGCAGGCAGAAAAAGTCCAACAGTTGTTCTGCCGAAGGCTAGAGTTCTCCCACCACTTTTGCTATCTCCGTATAATACTCGGGTGTAGTCATTCTACGCAACAGGCCAAAAACAAGAATCAGATGGCCGCTGACCGCACTATTAGATGTAGCAAATCTTCCAATAGCCTACCATCATGGACATGCCCGTTCGCCCAATACTCAATGCCCAGTATCACCGCAATGGTTTCCAACTCCTGGTCATTAGCCTTACCGAATGTCCTCTTAATCTGCTCCTCCGGCCTTTCATTTAGATTAGCCACCTTACTGCATTAGCAAGTAATACCCATATGGTTTACCATTCCTACTTTGTGCAACTGTGGAACCATGTAGGCCTCACCCCCCATATAAGGAAAATAATTTGTCCTACTACTGTCATCTCTCTGCCTCACGCCATAAAGGAATGCAAGAAAATATGAATAGAGAGATTGCTATGGATATGAAGGAATAACTCATGTTGCGAGAAAGGTCTCGTGTCATTCCTGAGTTGGCTTGTGCCCCTGACAGCCTTCCTATCACCGCTACTATGCCGACCAGGGCAGAGCTCCTTACCCAATGCCTTCCTTCGGGAGAGATTCTACATCTTCCAAAATGATGTTTAGGAGATCAAGTTGCATCGGATCATCCTATCCCATCGCGAGATTTTTCATCTCATCTATTATCTTATTTTTCCAATAAGTCTGCCACCTTGTTCCCTTCATGGAATGTGTGTTGCACTCGAAAGTCATCCAATTTGGCAAGGAGTATCTTAATCTTGGGAAGCCAACTTGTGAGCCACCAGTTATGGAAGCAGTTCTTGGTAACTCCATTGAGTACAACTTGGGAGTCTCCTTTGATAATGAGCTTTTTAATACCAAAATCAATGCTCCATCTTAATCTGATCTCCAAAGCTGATAATTCTGCCATATTATTAGTGGTAACACCTATATATTTATCCAAGGCATAAATCACACATCCTTGATCATCCCTTATAACAGCTCCTATGCCACTTTTGTCATGATTGCCTCTGCTAGCACTATCAAAATTTAATTTCAACCATCCTTTTTGGGGAGGTGTCCGAATAACATCTTGTCTTTTGGCCTTATAATCATGCAGCTTATGGTCCCCGCAGAGTTTGAAAACCCATCTAGATTCCATATCCAAATCCCATTTGGATTAGAACTTATAACTAACCCCCTGAATTCTATTGTTAATCACTTCCTGAATGGCCACTTGAATTATGGCTATAAGGGCAGAGCTGTCTAGACTCTTTTCTTTAAATATCATGCGGTTTCGTTCCTTCCAGATGTGCCAAACCAGTAGAGACGGGCTGATAATCCAGAGAATACCCCACTTAGAATGTTTCCATTCCTTAGGCCAAGCAAAAATGAACTCCTTGAATGTTTCATTTCTAACTGCTATCAACTGTAGCTTCTCGAGAATCCAATCCCAACAAGTCTTTGCATATGTGCACCAGTATAGCAAGTGATCTACTGTCTCTTTTTCCTACCTACATAGTACGCATCGAATTGGGCCTAATATCCCAATCATTCTGAGTCTATTACCTGTCAAGATTCTACTGTGAAGTACAATCCAAAGGAATGCTCCCACTTTCAGGAGGGGCCATTTTCCCCAACATAAGGTGTTTGACCAATATTTGCTATGTGATCTTTCTCTCTGCAATTCATATCTGAGTTGAACTGAATATTTACCCGATTTGGATGTGCTCCAAATCAAACTTTCTTCCTCCTTCGATCTGACCACAAGTCTGTGAGATAGCAATTATTTGAGGGTGGTAGAGTTATTATTGGAGTTGTCCCCAATTTCTCTCCATCTAACAGTAGAGGATGAGGAAGTTAAGGGACACATGTAATCAACTACGTATTCGCCTTCTACGGCTTCCATTTGATTCACCCAAGATTTATCTATGGATGCATCTTCCAGTGGCAATTTTCCATTCCATTATTCCCACCAAAATTTTTCCCTTCTCCCGTCACCAATTATCCAAGAAGGATGTTCTATGAGCAGAGAACGAATGTTCCAAATGAACCTCCATATGGGAGATCTTGTATTCGAATTGGTCGCTGAAAGGATTCTATCCGGACTCTCAGAGTCCAGATATTTGGCTGCCATTACTCTGCACCAGGGTTTATGAGGAGAATAATACATGTGCCATGCCAATTTGGCACCCAACACCCTATTTTGAAGGCTATTCTTTCAAAGTCCTGAACCTCCCTCTGATTTGTGCATACATGCAACATCCCAATTAATCAAGGGAACTTTTTTTATGTCTTTTGGTCCTTCCCAAAGGAATTTTTTCATCATACAATCTATGGTGGAGGAAGCTCTATTGGGAATCTGATATAATGACAAGTAATATATAGGGATAGAAGCTAAGACCGACTTAATCATGGTAACTCTTCCCGCTTGGGACAACCATCTGTTCTTCCATGAGGAGGTTTTTTTATGGAATTTGTTCAAAACTTCCTCCCATATCTTATTGTCTATCCTACCTACGTAAAGTGGAACCCCCAAATAGGTGATCAGGAATACACCTTGATCAAACTCCAAAGTGCTTGCAATGGAGGATCGCAATCTCTTGCTAGTATTTAGGAAGTAAACCCTAGATTTAGCTTTTCTCATACTTTGGCCCGATATAGTTTCATATTTTGAAAGAGCCTGCTTAATAACTTTTTCCTCTCTGATCAAGGCTTCCCCAAAAAAAATTGTATCATCTACAAACTATGAATGAGTGATAGGTTCTAGCCTATCATGAATTGATATCCCTTTCCATCTACTCAGGCTGGCTTGTTGTTTAATGATTCTTCCCAAAACTTTTGTCATCAAAACAAAAAGGAAGGGAGACAGGGGATCACCTTGTATGATACCGTTAGGGGCTTTGAAAAAGCCGCAAACTAATCCATTAATAAAAATAGAGAAATGAACTGAGGAAATGCAATGATTTATACACTGAATCCAATCTTTACCAAAACCAAATCGGATCAACACATTTATGAGGAAATGCCAACGCACCATGTCATAAGCTTTACTAACATCAAGCTTGACAATCATACCTGCCTTTTTGGTGGAGTATACACTATGAATGGTCAAACCTGCCATAATGATGCTATCTGTTATCCCCCACCTAGGAACAAATCCATGTTGTTCTCCCGAGATAAATCTGCTGAGAAGCAACTTTAATCTATTCACCATTGCCTTTGCCACAATCTTATACAATGTGTTGCACAGCGAGATAGGACAAAAATCATCCATGGACAGACAGTCCTCTTTTTTTAGGATCAAGGCAATGACAGTATTGTTAATTTCCTTAGCAAACTACCCCTTCCTCCTAAATTCTTCCACCACCTTGTGTATATCATCCCCCTTGAATTTCCAGCATTTCTGAAAGAATTCCAATGAGGAATCATTTGGCCCAGGGGCTTTGAGTGGAGGGTTATCGAAGGTGGCTTGATCAATCTCCATCTTACTAAAAGGTTGCATCAGATCCTCGTTATCTTCTGCTGACACTAAGTGGGGAATCACCTCCAATAAGGAATCAAGGCTAGATCACAGAGGTTCCAGGGACTCTCCGAGGATATTTTTGAAATGGAGTACCGCTATGTCTACAATAGTATCTGCTTCTTCTTGGCTTATTCCTTGTGTGTCTATGATCCATAGAATCCTATTCTAAGATCATTTGGATTTCACCGATGCATGGAAAATTTTAGTATTCTGATCGTCAGCGCTGATCCAATTATCTTTGGATTTGTCCTGCCAGTATACTTCCTCCCTAAGCAGTAACTCTGCCAAATCCTCTTTTAAAGATTTTTCTTTTTTAAAGTCTGCATTGGAGATCCCCACAAGAATAACTAATTTATTCAGATTTTCCAATTCTTCTTCCACTCTGGATTTTTCTGAGAAGATATTCTTGAAGGATGAATTATTCCATATTTTAATCTTATTTTTAAACCATTTGAGTCTTTTTACAAGAACAAAGCTCAGGGTGCCCTTATATATGTTTTTGTCTGCCCACCATCTCTCTAGCATAGAAAGGAAGTCCTTATCTCTTCAACACATATTCTGGAACCTGAAACTTCCTCAAGAGGTATGAAGAGACACTTGAAGACTGAGCTGGAATGGGAAGTGATCTGAAAGTGATAGAGGGATGATAGTTGCCTACAAATTATCATACATGTACACCCAAGAAGGACCTACTAGAAATCTGTCCAATATCTATGATATTCTAGCAAAATTCACTCTTCTATTAGTCCATGTAAATTTTCCATTATTAGGAACTACATCAAACAAATGGTTCGATGACACAAAGTCCTTGAAATCCTCCTTAATTTGATCAGACATTCTTAAGCCACCTGATTTTTCATCTAAATCCAACAAAGAATTGAAATCATGTCGCCACTATAACATTGTCACAATCTAGACTCACAATCTTTGAAGAAATATCAGTCCATAACTGAAGTTTATCTCCTATTTTGACTGGACCATAAACATTAAAAATTGGGAATGAACTCTGTGTTTGAATACAAGTAGCAAAGTTGAACAACCAAAGATTTAATTTCTCCATAGAACTCATATGAATTCTTGCTTAATTCCAAAGAAAACCCAATCCCCTCGCCTTGCCAATGGCAGGTTGAAAAAAGCCTTCTAAATGCTTACAAGAGTGAAGAAAACTAAGTGCTTTGTCTAAGCATAATTTAGTTTCTTGAAGGAGAACAATGTCACAATCTAATCTAACCAATGCTCACCTTATTAAGAATTTCTTTTCAGGGGCCGATAGGCCCCTGACATTCTACGTTATGATTTTCATACCGCTCCAAGGGAGACCCCTTCTCCTTTGGATTTATTCATGAAGTCAAAAACATTAATGATACCTTTTTCCTTCGCACGTGCTTCTCTGCATTTTTTATTAGTTCTCCTTCCCCTCGCGCCTTTAGCCTTCCCAAGATGAATATTTTCTGATTGACTAATGCTCCTGGGTTCAATGTTATCCAGCGCATCAAAATCAAAGAGATCCTCCTGTGAATTTATATCATACTCAATCTCTGAATCCGAACATGCTTGATAGGTCACATCCTTTGAGCAAAGGTCCCTGGATACCTAAAGTTGAGGGGATTCCAAGAATTCCCCTTCTTCCTTACTATCTTTCAAACTAGGGGATATTCCATAACCTTTCTCCACATCCTTCTGTAATGAAATAGTTGGAGTAACCATTTTTTGAATCCTAGCCGTCTACACCTAGATTTTGGTTGGCTTCGCTCGAGCCTTTGATGCCAAATTGTTGAGACCATTCCCATTATTCCTCATATCTATGAATGTCTTATCTTCAATTTTGACCTATTGCCTCCATGATTTTATGGCCGATATCAAATTAATGAAGGAAGGGATGGTTTGGACTGATGGAAGTTTAATTATGGCATATAAGTAGGAGTCTTGTTCTATGATATTTTCATCTACTTCCAATAGAGTGCCCAACGATTATGCCTATGCATTTTAGACAAGCCTCCCCCCAATACTCCAAAGGAATATTATACAGCCTAATCTAGACTAGATCTTTATAAACTCCTAAGGGTGCTAGATCAAAACTAGCCTACCATGGCTGAAGATACAGCGGCATGGATTCAAAGAACCAGTTTTGTTGATTCAGAATATTCATTTTGTCTTCTTTTATTTTGAATATAACTATAAAAAGTCCTTTAGGAATAAATTTAATGATCAAGTGTTTGCTCCAATGATCGAACACCCATCCCCTAATTTGAAATATGGTTTTTCTGTCTCCGATGAATCGGCCAATAACTACCAACTTTTCCCAAATTGCCACATCTTCTTCCACTTCATCTGTTAGGTCAACAGTGACCTCTCTGGCAGTCTGCTGAACTGCTTGGTCCTTATTGAATCCTCCCTTGCTGGCTCCATTATTGGGTACGAGCCCTCTATAAATAATCAAATCCATTAAAACTTTCCTCCCTTCGCCATTGCCTCCTCCTAACCCCGCTCCTCATATTCAAGATCGCATGTGTAGATGATATGTATATGTATATATAGGTATATATGTATATATGTATATGTATATGTATATGTATATGTATGTATGTATGTATATATCTATATCTATACATACATACATGCATGCATATGTGTGTGGGTGTATGAATATATCCATGCCTTTCATTAAAATATATCACACTCACTTCTATGCTACCTCCAATAAGATATCGCCAGCGTGGATATGTAACGCTGATTTTTATTGATTGTAGCCCCAAAGAGAGAGTTCGTTGGGAGTGGACAAAGGAGAAATTGCTAATGTATTTGTATATCCTCACAAAGGTGATCAATGGCAATATAAAACGCACCATCCTTCCTTATATATCGTTGTTGAAGATGTATTCCACCTTCTATTACAGCAAATGGGAAGTTGAATGGTAAAAAAAAGGCTCGTTGTTGATGAAATTGATCCAACATATATCTTAGCCCTATTGTTGATAGATATCATTATCAAACAGGAAATAATGTCATTGCTAAAAATTGATAGGAAGAGCAGGGTGAAATATTGGACAATATTACCACTCTTGTTACTACAAAGTGAAGGCGATTTCTAAAAGTTTCAAGAATTTTCAACGATGGAATGATGTCAAATCTACAAACAATATTGTGGTAGGATGAATATTGGATCTCTTGTAGAATGCTCAATTCTCTAATTGGGAAGGTAATTTTCTTGAACTAATCTCTAATACCATGTTGGAGAACTCAAGAGTCGTGAATCTGGCCACATTTCAAGGTATTGACCCAAGAAACTATCAACCATAAGAGAGAAAGGAAGAACAATGAGATCTAAGAGATTTCTATGCAATGAAATGAATTGTTATTGAATTTCTTGATTGATTGAGATGTACAAGAGAAATTGGTGAGTATATATGGTACTTACTACCCAAGAGACTATAAACACAACCTGTGAGATAAAGCTTAGAGAGAGTAGGTATAAATACCTTGCTACAAAGATTAAATGCAAGATGCAAAGTATTAAATGACACCTAAGATAACTATCAATAATCTCTTGAATTTTTTGTGAATCTTGAGTTTTCAAATCTTTTGCATCTATGAAATGAAATGTGTTTGTGTAACTGTAACTTTAGAACCTTATTTAGTAATTTATCCATCAAATATGAGCTAATAATTTGAATTTGTTGTGATTGAATTCTCATATTTTACATAATCCATTTCTATTTATTCTTGAATATACTTGATTAAGTCATTAAAATGAAAGACGTAGCTCTGAATTGTTTAAGCCATTATAAAAAATACATCTAGGCCCCATAGAATTTTTGAGTTTAGATACTAGAATCTCATTAAAAAATTATGATATAACATGTCCTTCCATAAGAGAATTATTTTCTCTCAACTATCATGAACTAAAAATTAGAGACTAGGTACATAAAACAGGTTGATTCATTAGCCAATCTTAGACAATTATCTTGATTTTTGTTTGTTCTAATTAAGTCAATAGAGAAAGGACCCAAGGGCCCAGACCCAACAAGAAAAAATAACATCAAGTCTTACAAATAGTTAGAAAGGAATTCACAAGAAGTGAATTCAACCAGAAACAAAAACAAAACTACTAGAAGAAGAACAAGTAACAAAACAATCAGAGACATAACTTGTCACAGGGATTACAAGACATTAAATAAAGGGAAGATTAATCCCTATCGTGTCTTCATTAAGTTCCTTGAGATTTTCCATAAAAGAATTCCTCTTGGGAAGATGCACCGCTGCATCATAAGTCCCTTCTTTTCCAAACAGAGTAGCCACCTATAAATTTTCTTCCCACTTCCTCTGTTTGGCTTTCCTTTCTTCTAATTATTCCTACAGAGTGTTAAAAGAGTAGGTCATCTTCTCCATCATTTTTTTTCTTAAAGAAACCAAATCCTGTAAATTTTTATTGACCTACGATTAATTAGCTTTGACATTAGCCAGATCACTAAGTGTTTCCTTCTTCTCTTACTCTAAGGGAATGAAGGCCTTCAGCTCCCTAATTTGGTCTTCCATGATCTCCCAATTATCTAATTTTTGTGCTAGTTCATCAATAGCCTCACACACACTGTCATCCCCCTTGTTGTGGGTCTAATCCCCCTCTTTAGCTTCAACCTTTCTTATAGCTATGAGTCTTTTAATCTTCTTCATGTTTGTATGCAATTGCACAATCAACCACTTCATAATGGCATTATGTCTATTGTAGAGGATGCATAAATTGTAAACCTTGTCCTATATCTAAACCAAATCTAGATGCACATCAGAAGGAGTGGCCTTAGGAGTAGAAGGAGGGGAAACATTGTGTTGGATGATGGGAGCACTAGGGTACCCTTAAGGGACAGAAACATGGGATGGGAGGTTATGGATTAGATTGGTAGTTTTAACAGTATTATTATTTTGGGTCCAATCCAACCCAATGGAGCACAAGGAAGAGGAATCTTCATAAATAACAAACATTGTTTCCTCTTTCTGCTTGATACTGAGGGCCTTATACTTTGATTTTCTGAGGGGATTAACCCTAGTAGACCCAAGAGATGGGGAAATCTCAATAGATTGGGGACCAAATTATTATCCATGGGATGATTAATATCAAAAATCAAAAAAGGGTCAGGGACAACCTGAGGGGTCAAAGCCAAATGGAAATTGTATAAAAATAGAATAAGACCTTGGTGCAGGGGGCACTACTTTTGGATTTTGAAATCAATTGAGACAAGGACAAGAAAATACAAAATAAGAAATTGAGTTTAATATTATGACATAAATTATTAAACATAGGGAAAATATGAGAGTGAAAGCATTTGAACCTGCCCTCAAGGGTTATGTATTTGATCAAAACCATCACCACATCCTTTCACTCACCAAGAAGCTCCTCTTTATTAAAACCATTATGTAGTCGAGGGATACTTTTGCCATGGTCGAGAAACCTTTTAAGATCTTTCTTATAATGGCCATTAGAATTTTTGGGTATAACCTTACCTTCAACAACCAAACCAGTAGTCACCGCTATAGTCTCCATAGAAACCATAAATAAAACTCCCCCAATAACCACCTTCTCATTGTCCCAAGACTCAACAGATTTTTTCAACAACTCCTACTTATAGCCTTTCATTCCTTCAACATATTGGTCCACATGACCAACCTATAAAATAGGCCAAAGGATAGAATTGTTTTTTAACTCATCACAGCCATTTGGTTTGTTCAGAATAAGGTCACCACCCATGGTATCACTAGTAAAATAAACATAGCACACAATAGAGATGGAAGAAAAATCACTAAATATTATGAGGGAGCCCAAGAAATTAATCTCAAATCTCACATCCAATGATAATAATTACTCCTCATCATATTAAATTATTTTGGAGAAGGTACTATTATTGGTGAGAGTGGAAAAATCCTTTTCAATCTCCTCATGAGATGACTGAGGTAAGTCTTGAGAACCAAACCATACTTGAATAGATTTTGTAAATCTACCCAGTGTAGTCAACCGTTGGCTACCCCATTACCTTCCTGGTATGTGTGTTGGAATCTAAAATTGTCCAATATGTCTAGTAAAAATTTTGTCTTCATGATAACATCATTGGTTTCCCATCCTTGGGTAATAGCTCTTGTCAACATCATCATTATATTGAGGAAATCCCCCTCAATGATGACATTTTATATCTATGATTGATCATGAGATCATTGTCATGGTACATCGGCATAACCTCTACCACATGGGTTTTTTGAGACCCTAGATTCACCATGTAGGCTAATAGAATTTTACCATATTTGTCTCTAATGAGACCACCCCCTCCTGCCCAAATCGGGTTACCTAAAGATGACCATAAAAATTTAGTTTAACCCATCTTGATTCAGAGGGGACCATTTAATATTCTTTCTGAATCCCAGAGGGGGAGATTTATAATTTCCAAGACATGAGGAAAGACCCCAACTCTGAGAAATTTCCCAGTGTGAGGAGGAGGGGGGAACTTGTGTTTGATATGACAAATGTTATTCATACTCTCCTTGATTGTATTGATTGTAGAAAATAAAAGGGCCTCCCATCCATATGCTTTATCCCTAAAAAATATGGTTATTACCTTCCTTCCATAAAGCCCAACCAAAATAAAGAAGAGAATGCCATGACCACAACTCATGAGTAAAAGGATGAGAGTTCAAAGGAGTCCAACCAGAGGAAACAATCTGAGGGTTAGAAGACTAGAACCACTACCTGTTAAATGTAGATATTAATTTTTACCTCAACTACCAGGAGTAATGACAAGAAAACAAGAGGTGGCCAATATATTCCACATTATTTTCACATAAAGAACATTTTTTGGCCAATTGTATTTAATATTCCTCTCTTTTGTAATTTTTCTAAGGTGAGGAGTTTTTTATGACAAACCGTCCATCAGAAAGAAAAAAAAAGTACTTTAGGAATCACTTTTGAGTTCCACGCCGTAGACCAATTGAACTCCTTGGGCCACTGAGGAGAGACCAAATTGTAACCAGAATTGATTGAGTAAATCTCATCCACACTAAGAATCTAATTGAGCTTGTCTTTTTTGGTTCAGTATGTAGAATCTAAGGGAGTTGAGAAGTTGGAGAAGTTGGATATCCACCATCTTGCAAGGACCCTCAAATCATTGTGGTTCAATCTTCTTTGTAGGGGGATTTTAAGAAACATCCCATTAGTCACACACTTCAAAACCAATTTTAAAGGGAAGCTCCCTTTCAATAGAAGAGAACAGAGGATGAAATTCAAGAGGAGTACTAGAAAGCTAAGTATATTTCAAAAAATTGACCCTACGCCCATTTCTAATTCATCAAACACAAACTTGTCTAATAATAGGGATATTTTTGATGAGATAACTACAAAATATTGAACCACGGGGTAGTTGGTTTTATGAGATTTTGAACCTCCCCTATTCTGAAGATATTTGGAACAAAGAATGTTGGACCTATCTGTAGACCCATTTATGAGTTTCCAGCTAACTTTAGCTAGAAGATCCAAATTCAAGTGACTGGAATTCCTAACGCTCAAACCCCCATATTCTTTTAAAGAGAAGCCCTTCTCCCACTCAACAAGGGATAATCTCATTTTGTCTTCCACACCATACCAAAGGAATATTCTCTAAATAGAATCAATTTTTTAACCCACATAATAGGCATATGAAAAAGAGACATAATATAAATAGAGGTACTTCAAATGGAAGTCATTAACATGTGGAGCTTACCATCATTACTTAGAAATGCCCCTTTCCACGAATCTAATTTAACTTGAATTCTTTCTAGCAGACTAGCCCAGACAGAGTTATCCACGTTTCCATTGACAGAGGCATCCCTAAGTAAGTTGAAGGAAGACTTGCCACTTGACAGTTGACAATGGTCACAAAATTATTTTGGAGATTAAGAGGAGTGTTGAAAAATTAGATAGCACTCTTCTAAGGATTGACTCTTTGACCAGAAACCAAGACGTAATCCTGAAGTAACTTTCTCCGCTCTTTACCCTCTAAAAGGGTAGTTGAACCCATGAGCACAGTGTCATCCACAAATTGTTGATGGGAAACCACGGAAGGAGAGGAAGAAGGTTTAAAACCTATAAGAGAACCTTCAACAACCTTTTGGGAAATGTTATGACAAAGAACATCAGCCATAAAAATAAAGAAATAGGGAGAAAGGGGATATCCCTAGCAAAGACCACCCTAAGTCATGAAGAAATATTTAGGGGAACCATTTACTGACACATAATACTTAGGGGAGTGGAAATAGACCTCCATCATGCTAATAATCATTCCTTAAAAACCATAATTTCTTAGAACAACAGAGAGAAACTTCCAAGAGACCATATCATAAGCTTTAGAAATATCTAATTTTGAAAGCATATTGTATTGATTACCTTTCTCCATAGAGTGAAGAACTTCATGAATTGTAATTACTGCATCATTAATTTGTCTTCCCAGAAAAAAACCCTTTTGGTAAGGATGAATGAGTTTATCCAGAATATGTTTATTCTATTAACCAATAATTTTGATAGAATTTTATACAGCATGTTACAAAGGCTGATAGGGTGGAAATCTGTCAATTTATTAGCTCCACTCTTCTTGGGGATAATGAAAGTATTATTGAGTTCTTTCAAAAGAATGTCATAAGCAAAGAATCCCCTTTACACCAAGAAGATGGCATAGCCAACAATATCCCAGTATTTTTGGAAAACAAAATGAGGGTGAAAGCCGTCAAAACCCAGAGGCTTGAAAGGGATAAGAGAAAAGGTGATTTTTCTAACTTCTTCCAAAGTGACTGGAAGACCCGATTTGTTGGACTCCTCTAGAGAGATTATCTTTGGAATGCAACGTAACAGAGAATCTGAAACAAAAGAGGCATTTGGATCCACCATAGGGGCCTGAATGAGGATAGAAATAAAATACTTGACCACTTCATTACGAATACCTTAACAATCTTGATCATGGAACCATTGGAACAAATTAATTCTTTGATAGAATTTCTCTTTTTATGTTTGAGGGTGGACTGATGAAAAAAAATTGTATTGTGACCCCCCTACGTTATTCATTAAAATTTGGATCTTTGTTTCCAAAAAATTTCTTCCTTAGAGATAGTAGAAGGTAAACCAATAAGGATTTATCCTCATTAGCCGACTAAAAATACCATTCATCTTTTTATATCTAACTCTGAAAAACCTAAACCTTTTGTTTCAAGAGCATTTTTTGGAGGAAAATGTTTTTGAAAGAGAAATGGTTCCAACACTTTAATTTTGACCTTAAAATTTTCAACTTGTTAACCAATCTAAACATGGCAGTACCTTGGACATTCACCTTCCACCAATCAACAAGAAGGGATTTAAATTATGGGTTATAATTCCACATAGCTTCAAACCTAAAAGGGTAGAAGTCTTTGGATTTACTAGAATCCTCGTTAAGTAGAATAGAACTATGGTCAGACACGTATATTATATGTGAGGATAAAAAGCATTTATCAAAGACGGACCAGGAAGAAGAAAAAAGACAACGGTCCAATATGACCTAGATCAAATGATTTCTAGATCTCATATTCGACCAGGTGTAATTAGTACCCTATAAATCTAGGTCTAAAAGACGTCCAAAGGCCAAAACATTATGCAGGTCCTGCATTGAGTCGGTGAAATATGAAACTCCCCCCATTTTTCTAATGGGAAGAAGGGAGAGTTGAAATCTCCCATAACCGTCGAGTTTGTTATCATAACTAATGCAGTGATGCTAAGTCTTTCATTGATTAGGACTGGTACAGATTTGATGATAGGTGAATCAGTTATTTGGTTGTCAATGATGTCAACTAATCGACTTAGTGTTTTTAGTATGTTACCTAATATTGTGTAAGTGAATCATGAGTTTCAATATGTTTCTAAAGTTTTTATTCTAATGGAAGAATATGTCATGTGTTGTGATGTTAAATTTTCCATCACAAATTTTGATATGGAGAATTTATTTGGTTATGCTTGATTGAACTCAAATTGGGTAACTGCTAAAAACAGTCAGTGATATACAGTAAGTAATTTTAATGTTATCTCAATTAGTAAACTATTTGGTGGAGATGTCATAGGATATGGTTTTCAACAATGTCAAGATACTATGTTTAAAAATGTGACTCATATTGTTGACTGGTACAACAAGTTTGTTTGAGTGGAAGCGGTATTAACAGAATGAACAGGTAAACAAGATAGAGTTCATAAATAGGCTATGAAGATTTGTGGATCAGTGAAGGAATTCGAAGTGGCAATATGATCGGTGATGTTTTTCGTGAATTAGTAAGGTAGTTCTATAACTTTTGGAACACATTTAACATCACATTGCTTGAGGTAAGTGTTTGAGGTGGATTCTTCAAGAAGTTTCTTTTGGTCAAATGAGTTTTTTGAAAATGGATCAACTACTAAGGTAAAATATATGTGTCAGCCGATACAGTCAAAGAAAAATGTTTTATGAGTGGTTAGATACATTGTATCTTACCTAAGATGATCTGGGTCATTCATATCTTAGATATAGGGTTTTTTTTTAGTCGGTGGAAGTAAATCTATATAGTGAAAATTTTGAAGAAGAACAAGAGGGTGAGTTGATTGCAAATTGCAGAAGGATTTGGTGATAGTACAAGTAAAGCAATCAAGTGTGATCAGGTTATGGAAGAGTAGAGAGTATGAAGATGAATTTTAGATCTTAAAAGGATTTGATTATGCAGACATAGTACAAATTTCACAGATCACTTTATCTGTTGCTTTCTAACCATTGTAACAATGAAATCTCCTAACAGGGTGGATCCTAACAGATCTTTATTGCAAATCCTCTAACAAGGTGGCATTCTAATTGAATGTTCTAAGTCCTCTAACAAGGATTCTCCTAATAGGGCAAATATCCTAACATATATAAGGAAAATCCCTTAACTGGGTAACACCTAACAGTGTTTTGTAAACCTTTAACAGGGTAAGCTCCTAATAGGGCGTATTCCAAAAGAGTACAGATTTTGTGGGTATCATCTCACACCGTGGTTTTTTCCCATTTGGGGTTCCACAAGATAAATATGGTTTTTACATTGTGTGGTTGATTACTTGTGGATGTATGCATTGAAATTTTTTACTTATGTTAGTTGATATTGAATGTTTTGGTGCATAGAGTTTAAGAAGGTAAATTTATTGGTTACTGATTCACCCCTCCCCTCTTAGTAATCAGACATGTATTAACAATTGGTATCAGAGCTTTGGTTCCCTGACTGAGAAATCTTAACAACTTGAGGAAAAATATCTAAAGATGTATAAGAAGGAAGAACCTAAGTTCACTAAGGATAATTTCTCTACATGGGTAAGAAGGATGAAGCTGCATCTATCTAGTATAGGAGAGAAAGCATTGGATCATCTTACAACTAACTATGTTCAATCTTCTGGCATCCAAACTCTTGAACAAATAAACTCAAAGCTAGAACATAACTCTGTAATGATAGAAATTTCAAGTGCTTTGTCTAATGTTGAGTTTGTAGATATCAAGGAAATGTATAATGCTAAATATATGTGGGATAAGTTGGTAACAGTCCATGGCGGTGATGTTCGTGTTTAGAAAGAAAAGGTAGATAGTCTTAGAGGAAAGTATGATGAAATGAGAATGCATGAAGGAGATAACATTGCTCAATACAAAAATAGGCTAAGGGAAGTTGTTTTTGCTATCAGAGGTGATGGTGATCAACTTGAAGAAGATGAAGTGGTAAGTAAAATCTTGAGAACCCTTCTACCATAGTATGATATTAGAGTCTCTTATATACAAGAACTGAGATCTATCAGTCCTACAAATGTGACTCTAGATTATTTGGTTGTAAAGCTTACTACTTTTGAGTTAAGTAACTTTGATAACAGTATGCCTAGAATAGAATCTGCATTGAAAGCTTCTCTATCCATTGTTTCACCAAAGAAAGGAAAGGAAGTCTCTAACTATTCTGAAGGAAATCATGAATATGATTATATCTTATATGAGGAAAGAGAACAAGAAGATTTGGAAGTGTTGCTAGCAAGAAGACTAGCTAATGGAAAAAGAAAGTACAAAGGTAAACTTCCCTTAAAATGCTTTTCATGTAACATAATTGGTCATATTGTATCTAGATGTCCTAACAATGATAGGAAGGAAAAGTTCAAGGAATTCATGAACTTCAAAGAAAAGAGAAAGAAGACATATTACCTAGCAAAAGATGGTGTGACTGATGAAGAATCAGATGGAAGAGATGATGAGGAATAGATAGTTTTTGTTACAGTCAAAGAAGAACCCTCAACTGGTGTAGATGGAGATGGTGAGGAGAAAGCATTAATTTCAAGCATGAACTACAGTGGTGATTGGATAATACATCACATGAACGATGACAAAGAAAATTTATTTCAATGGAAGAATTTGATGGAGGTAGAGTCATATTTGGTAATGGTTCTCCATGTGTGGTAAGTGGTAAAGGTTCAATAGCACTTAATGATAACACTAATTTTGATTATATTTATTGGGCTGACGGATTAAAGTATAACCTGTAAGTGCTTCTCAGCTGAATAACAAAGGTTTCAGATTGGAATTTAGTAATGGTGTTTGAAAAATATTAGGAACATCTGGAGATTTGATTACCACTGGTAAACAGACTAGAGCTAGCCTATTCAGATTGAACTCTACTAATAAACATTGTTTGTTTACTAAAGTTGAAGACTACTGGCTATGGCATAAAAGATTTTGTCAGGTTAATTTTGATAATCTGGTAAAGGTCAATAAGCATAAATGTGTTATAGGTTTTCCTACTTTTTCTAAGCCTGGAAATGCTATGTGTAAGGAGTGTCAGTTGGGAAAGTTAACTAGCTCTAGCTTTACTAGTAAAGTATATTCTTCAAAGAACATTCTTGACCTTGTATACACTGACTTATGTGGACCTATGAGAACAAAGAGCTACTATGGAGATAATTACTTTATCTTGTTTGTTGATGATTACTCAAGAATGATGTTTTTTACATTTTTGAAGGATAAATTTGATGCATTATATGTGTTTAAGGTGTATAAAGCAAGAGTTGAAAAAGAAATAGGTAAATCACTCAAGTGTCTTAAATATGATAGAGGAGGTGAGTTTACCTCACATGAGTTCACAACATTTTGTGAAGAACATGGAATCAAGAGACAAATGTCAGCACGTAGAACACCTCAGAAAAATGGAATTGCAGAGAGAAGGAACAGATCCATAATTGATTGTCCAAGAACACTTTTGATACAAAAGGGAGTGGATCATTTTTTTGGAGAGAACCTATGAGTACTTTTGTTTATACTTTGAACTGGGTAAAACTTAAGAAAGGTATAAACAAAATACCTTATGAGTTGTCGTATAGTCATACTCCTAGTGTTAATTACTTCAAAAAAATTGGAAGAAAATGTTACATAAAGAAGGATGAAAAAAATGGTAAATTTGATTCTAAGAGTGATGAAGGGATATTTTTTGGCTATTCTACTAAAAGTAAAGCTTATAAGTGTTTGATCAAGCATACTAACAAGATGGCTGAAAGTGCCAATGTTAGAATTGATGAATTTTCTTATAAAAATGAGGAAGATAGCAAGAACGAATCAGAAGACTATGAAAGGTTTGTTTATGTTCAACCAGTTGAGCCAGATACAGTACCACAGGTGACTGAAGTGATGAATGATGCACAAACGATGAATAATGATGAAGGTAACCAAAAAATAGAACAATTACTCCCAAGGTATGTGAAACTTAATCATACACAAGATCAGATTATTGGAGATAAAAATGTTGTAGTGATGACAAGGATCAAGGTAAGAGAAAGCACTTGTCTACTATCTAAAGTAGAACCTAAAACTGTTAAAGATGATTTGGAAAATGATGATTGGATTAAGGCTATGAACAAATAATTAGATCAAATAGAGAAGAATAATACTTTGAATTTAGTACCCATAGCTACTGATAAGAATTTTATAGGTACTAAATGGATTTTCAGGAATAAGTTGAATGACAAAGGAGAAGTGATTCGAAAGAAGACAATGCTAATTTTCAAAGGGTATGCACAAGAAGAAGGATTGGATTATGGTGAAACCTTTGTACCTATTGCTAGACTTGAAGGTGTAAGGATACTTTTAGAATATGCATCTTATAAAGGTTTTAAGTTCTATCAAATGGATGTGAAGTCTTCTTTTCTGAATGGTGTGCTAGAAGAAGTATACATTGAACAACGTAGAGGATTTGAAACTGAAAAAGGTAAAGACATGGTATGCAAATTGCATAAAAAAATTTATGGATTGAATAAAACTCCAAGAGAATTGTATGAAAGGTTCCATGCATATCTTATTCAGATTGGTTTCACAAGAACTAGTGACAATAGAAATGTATATCTAAAATCTGAAAGTGAAGACATAACATTGATTGCTGAAATTTTTGTTGATGACAAAATATTTGGTGGAAATAAAGCATTGAGAAGGTCATTTGTAGAAGAAATGAGGAAGGAATTTGAAATTTCCATGATAGGAGAAATTAAATTATTTATTGGACTTCAAGTACAGTAGATAAAGAAAGGGATATACATAAGTCTATTCAAGTATGTGAAGGAGATTCTGAAAACTTTTGACATGGAAGACTCAAAACTGATGGGAACACCTATGGTCATAGGCTGCAAATTATCTAAGGAGGATGAATCAAAAGAGATAAATGAAACTCTATATAGATCCATGATCGGTAAATTGCAGTATGGTGTGCGCACTAGACTGGATATTGCACATGTTGCTGGTATTGTTGCAAGGTTTTCATCAAACCCAAAGGACTCACATTTGGTTGCAGTAAAGAGGATCTTCAGATATCTCAAGCAGACTGAAGGTTATGGCCTATGGTATGGTAAGGATGAAAAAAATTTCTTTGAATGTGTTTACTGATGCATATTGGGAAGGAAGTGTTGATGATAGGAAGAGCAAAAGTGGTTGAGCATTCTTTCTTGGTGAAAGATTAGTCTCCTGGACTAGTAAAAATCATAATTATATTTCTCAATCTACTGGAGAGAAAAAATATGTTGTTGTTTCTCTTAACTGTCAGCAAATAGTATGGATAAAACATATTCTTGAGGGAATTCATGAGAAGGTCATAGAACCAATTGTTATCTATTGTGATAACACTAGTGAAATAAACATTTTTAAGAATCTAGTGATGCACTGGAAGACCAAGCACATTACAATAAAATATCATTTCCTAAGAGAACATGTACAAGAGAAGGAGGTAAGACTTGACTATATGTCTACTAAAGAACAAGTTGTTTATATATTGACCAAGCCGTTACCAAAAGATACCTTTGAGTATCCTAGAGGTAGATTAGGGGTTTTTCCCCTATCTAAAGTTAATTGGAGAATGATGTTGATTGCATGAGTTCATATGTGTATATCAGAAAATCATATGTATGAATTGATGTAACGATGGACAAATCCATGGGGGAGAAGTCTTAAGTATAATATTGTAATGGAGTGATAAGGAAAGAACATGCAAGGATTAATCAAGTGTACTCAAAGATGCCTGAATGATTTGAAAACTTTGGAATTGTTGTCAAAGGGGGAGAATATGTATTTCCTACAAGGGGAGACTATGTATTTCATTGATAAAAGGGGAGAATATGTATGCAAAGAAGAGAATAACATGAAAGATAAATCAATATATGAAGAGGAGTATATGAAGATGATGAATCAGTATAACAGAGTGAGTAGGTGTATGATAAGAGGTACAGATAGAGTGGAAACATTTTGCAGAAGTCAATATGAAGATTGTCATCAGAGAGATAGTGTGGTCATGAAATCAACAACGTGATATCAATCAGAATTCAAAAGTTAAGAGAAGTTAAAAGTTTTTCCAAGAACACAACTTATGTTTTGTGTAGATAAGAGTGTTTCCATCAATGCCAAAGGGGGAGATTGTTATCATAACTGATGCAGTGATTCTAATTCTTGCATTGATGAGGACTGGAATAGATTTAGTGATAGGTGAATCAGTTATTTGGTTTTCATTGATGTCAATTGATCGACTTAGTGTTTTCAGTATGTTACCTGATATTGTGTAAGTGAATTATGAGTTTCAATATGTTTTTGAAGTTGTTATTCTAATGGAAGCATATGTCATGTGTTGTGATGTTAAATTTTTCATCGTGACTTTTGATATGGAAATTGAGTTGGTTATGTTTGATTGAACTCAAACTGGGTAACTGCTAAAAATACCCAGTGACAGACTGTAAGTGATTTGAATATTATCTCAAATCGGTAAACAATTTGGTGGAGCAGTCATAGGATATGATTGTCAACAATGTCAAGATACTATGTTTACGACCGTGACTCATATTGTTTATCGGTACAACTAGTTTGTTTGACTGGAAGCAGTATTAACAAAATGAAAAGATAAACAAGACAGAGTTCTTAAACAGTCTATGAAGATTTGTGGATTGGTGAAGGAATTTGAAGTGGCAATAGGATTGGTGATGCTTTTCATGAAGTAGAAAGGTAGTTCTATAATTTGTGGAACATATTTTACATCACATTGCTTGAGGTATGCGTTTGAGGTGGATTCTTCAAGAAGTTTCTTTTGGTCAAACAAGTTTTTTGAAAATGGCTCAACTACCAAGGTAAAATCTATGTGTAATCTGACGTTGTCAAAGTAAAATGTTTTATGAGTGATTAGATACATTTTATTCTACTTAAGATGATCTAGATCATTCATATCTCATATCTAGGGCTTGTTTTAAGTCGGTGGAAGTAAATCTATACAGTGAAAAAGTTGAAGAAGAAGAGAGAGAGTTGATTGCAATTTGCAGAAGGATTTGGTCACAGTGCTATAGAGATATGGAGGAGTAGAGAGTATGAAGATGAATTTCATATCTTAAAAGGGTCTGATTATGTAGAGGTAGTGCAAATTTCACAGATCACTTTATCTTTTTCTTTCTAACCATTGTAAAAATGAAATCCCTTAATAGGATGGATCCTAACAAATCTTTATTGTAAATCCTCTAAAAAGGTGGAATTCTAATTGAATGTTCTAACTCCTCTAACAAGGCTGCTCATAATAGGGAAAAGATCCTAATAGATGTAAGGCAAATCCCTTAATCGGGTAACACCTAACAATGCTTTGTAAACCTTTAACAGGGTAAGCTCCTAACAGGGCATATTCCAGAAGAGTACAGATTTTGTGGGTATCATCTCACACAATGGGTTTTTCCCATTTGGGTTTCCAAGAGATAAATATGGTGTTTACATTGTGTGGTTGATTACTTATGGATGTATGCGTTGAAAATTTTTACTTATGTTAGTTGATATTGAATGTTTTGGTGCATAGAGCTTAAGAAGGTGAATTTGTTGATTGCTGACTCACCCCTCCCCTCTCAGTAATCAGATATGTATTAACACTAGTAAACATCAATAAATGAAGCATGATCATTAAGAAGAGAGTCCCAAAAGGTTCTACGATGAGTGACAATATTTGGGGCATACACATTGGATAACATCCACTTAGTAGAAGACTAACCAGCCAAGAAGGATATGTGTTAAGCATTTATGGATTGAGAGTGAAGAGAACCAACCAAATTATTAGGTCTCCACAAAAAAATGAGCCCACCAGAGGCCTCACTAGGATCCATAGCAATGGAGTTAGCAAACGACCGAATGAAGGGACTAATTTTGTGAAAGGCATCTTCTGACATTTTAGTTTCTTGAAGGAGAGTGATATTAGGGTGAAGTTACTTAATTAGATTTTTAAATAAAATTTGTTTGTGAGAGTCATTAAGCCTTCTGATATTCTGTGACAAAAAAAAAACCTTTTACCTTTGTGTGAGAAAGACTGCTTGAGAGTACTTTGGCTACCATTAGCAACATCCTTTGCTAATGCTACCTCGTGAATGTCCTTGGCTGATCTAGAACTGGTTTTGTTGTTGTTACGAACATCAACAGATTTCTACACTTTCAAACAAGAGGCTAGAGGGGAAACCTTGTCAAGTGGAAGCCATTGGGGAAGAGGGTGAGGAAAAGTATGGAGAAGGAGAAAGAAGGGGAAGGGTTTTGGGGGAGAGGGGGGATAAAGGAGAAGATGAGGGAAGGGATTGGGGAACCAACTCCTTAGAATAAGGAGAGAAGAGAGGAGAGGAGAGAGGAAGCCAGGGGTAATGGGAAGGCCAAAGAAGAAGGGGGAGTCAAAAGTAACAACAAAAGGAACCAGTTGGAGGCCAGACTGGGAAACATCAACATGAGGAAGGTCCACCACCAAAGCAACCCCAACAAACCCCTAGAGAACCCCTTTCAACAAGTCACGACCCAAATCAGTACCAAGAACCTTGCTAATAGAATCCATAACCAAACTCTTCAGGTCCGCACCAAGAATCCCATCACCCTAAATCGGAGAGAGCGAGGGGGAAAACTCAGAAGCAGAGGGAGAATAAATATGTTGCTCAGCAACTTTGTCCTTCAAAACAACCCTCTCAATTATAACTTGAGAGAACTCCGAATTGAGATGGTCTGCAGAAGAGAAAATTTGGCAAAACAAGGTAGAGTTCTTGTATTCCAGCCTCTGAGAACAAGAACCCAGTCAGAACTTGAGCTCAACATACACTAGAAACAAAGTTCCCATAACAACAAAAACACTAAAAATTAAAAAAAAAAAGTGAGCTTTGTTTTTAGTCACAAATTCGACCCCAAGAACTCACTCGAAGAGCTAGCGATACCTTCAATGACTTCCTCATCCCAAAATTCAAGGGGGAGGCCTAGGAGGCAGACCCAAGTCAAAATTGCACCAAACAGATGTAGGAATGGGCCAAACCCCAATCTCCACTTGCAGAGCTACAGGGGTTGCTTGCCATAAAACCAAGGACCAGTAGCTAAAGTGTGAACACAATATTACTTCAAAGTGAAAGAGAAGCAAAGTCAACCTTTAGGAAGAGAAAAGATCAAAATAGAGCCCTTCAAAGCCCAAGATAACAAAACCCATTTCCTGGTCAGAACAATGTTAGAATGCTGGCCACCAAATTCCTTGTGTGTGATATAAAGTTACATTTCCAAAATAATCACTAAAACATACAAACATAAATATTAGCCATTAAATCCAACAAGGGTTAGCATATTCAAATGAAAGATTCAAAAAGACAAGAATTTTACACCACAACCTCCCATGAGCCAAACAAGTATTCCCAAGCCTTGTTGATTTTCTCTTAGAGAGGAGTGTGGGTGTGCTATCCCAACATAATAAACTAAATCCCACTATGATTATGATGATAATTAAAATGCAAAATAATGAGTATGAAAAAAAACTCAAGAACAAGTATGAGGAACTTGTCTCAAGCCTTCACCAAGATGATGATGCAAATGTAAAACTAAGCTAGAATGTTATGCATGATCAAAAGAAGTTTTGATTAATTGCTATTATCCTAACATGTAATATATAGATGATTCAAAGTTGAAATGAACTAAAATTCTAAAATGCCAAAAGAAATCTAGAGCTAAACTAGCATGATAACAATGCAAAAATAAGAGATGCTTTTCTCTTGGCAAGAGCCTCTATTTATAGATTTTTGGAGGGAAGGGAAGAGCTTGGATTAGGTGGAGCACATGTGGCATCCACATAGATGCCACATGGGGGAAACAAAGGAAAAAGGACATGCCACACAAAATTCAAACTCAAGCCTTTAAGGTCTGAGTGGCTCAAGGTTGCTCACATATGTGTGAGCAAACCTTGGAGAATGGAGTGGGGGACAAAAAGGTAGCCACGTTTAAGGAAGTTGGGTGGCTTCCTTGGGAGGAGTTGCTCACACATGTGTGAGAAACTCATTAGCACTAAAAAGGTTAGGAATCACACTTTAAGTGTGATTAGTGTATGCTTAAGTGGGAGAGTAGGTTTATTAAGAGGGATAGGGTTGGTAGGGTAGGAACAGAGTAGGTTTCTAGGTAGGATTAATAGGTCTTTAGACTAGGCTAAGATTAATGATTCAAATTAGATTTGAATTTAATCTTGGTTTAGAGGAATATTAGAAATGTGAGGGAATAAATAAATTGAGATTTATTTAAAAGGGGATTTAATGGAGAAATGTATATAAATAAGATTTAATACATTAAAGGGGGATAGTATTTAAATTAAATACTATAGAAGGTGAATCATATTAAGTTAAATAAATTTAATTAAATAGATAGAAGAATATAATAAATATAATGAATTAATTAAAATTAACTATAATGTTATAGGGATATTAATTAAATTAATATAAGGACAATTTTTTATGTCTACATTCCCAACCAAGGAGTTTTGCATTTTGGAGGGAGAACGGTCAAGGGAAGGGTCCAAAACATTAATGCAAGTACTAACATCAAAATTTACCACTTAAACCCCCCCTTTTGAGGGGGTCAAATCCTTCACAAACATATTCTTCTAGGCCCCCACAGAAGCATCATGTTGAAAATATAGAGAGGGAGAGGATGCACATACCTTGGAAACCCTTACAACAGAGACAGCCATCTCCTTTTCGTAGCATTCTGACCCAACTATCTATGGGAATAAGAGCAGGCTAACCAATCTCTCGATAGTAGGCTAACAATTCTCTTGATAGTGGAATCCTGACCACCCAAACTACATCTAAGGTTACTGTTAGTATCCCAACCACATGCTTGTCCTCTCTCCTAAATCAAATCATGCAAGATGTACTTGTCATCATCGATTTGCGCTTCTAGAAACTCTCGCCCACTGCTTGGAGAGCACATTTCAAATTACCCTTCCAAAGAGGGGTTTTTTGAGCTTGCATTTATGATTTATATATTTTTGTAATTAAAATAGGAAACAAACATGGCCAAAGTAGTGTTGTGGATCGCACTGATATCTAAACCCTTACTTTTTGTTTGTTAATTGAGTCATAAAATTTTAATTTGATTTTTATCACTCATTTACAAGAAATGACTTATTTTCCAGCACGTAAAAGTACCAACTCCCATGTATGTTTCAATCAAATGAATCTTAGGAATAAAAATAGGAAAAAAACAAAGTTGACCCGCGTACAGGGTGTATTGGCTGGAGAGACTGCCCGCGCAGATAGTGCACAAAGAGCACTGGACCTACTAGAAAGAAGAGAGTTTTCTATGGGGGACATAATGAGAAGGCCTTGGGAGAAGATCTAGCATCCATGGTGGAGCAGATAGTGACACTCACAGCACACCGAGATGTTGCACAGAGATGAGCTGAGACTTACCATGCAGAACAGGATATAGCTCGTCAGGCAGCGATGGTCAGGGGAGTTAGTCAGGTGCTTGCAGACGCCTTTGTAGCACTTAGAGAGGCGGGAAGGAGAGGTCAGGAGGATTCATATTATATTGGCCTATATTTTGGGGTAGTGCCAGAGGGACAACAGGAGCCGACGTATACAGAGAGATCACTATCTCAGAGCACAGGTTGAGACTCACAGGGGTCAATGGGGCTGCCACCCTGTCCATCCAGAGGGGGAGGGGGTGTGGGACCATTGCAGCCAGCCTCATGATTTATCAAACTATTTGGATACACATTTTTATAGTTTTTAAGACGTAGATATGCATTTATGATGTATGATGTATGGTGGACACTTTTGATATATGTGGACGTTTATTGCGGTGGACCTATCTTGTGTTATGAATGTTTTATGATTCTTTATGCATATATATATGATTGTATGACTGACATGCAGGATGTGATGGATTTATATGATTATGTTGACCTATATGTGATGCAAGGATGTGATGTAAATGATGTACATGTTAAGGCTTATAGATGGATGATTGGAATGGATTTTATTTTTATATATGCAATGTGATGTAATGTAATGTTTATGTAATGCAATTAATGATTAAAGAGTAATAAATGTGCAAGTAGATAATGATTAATGATTAATGAGTAATGGATTAAGAATGCAATGATTAATGAGTAATGTAATGACCTCAGGGATTTGTAATGATTAATGATATATATAATTGGATGTAATAAATGTAATGAATGAAATGAATGCAATTAATAATGGAATGAATGAATACAACTAAATGTAATGAAACGAATGTAATGCAATGAATTAATCCTTGATGTAACTTAAGTGACAATGAGATGTAATGAGACTTAAATGAAACTAATTGATATGAAAATGAAACTAAATGAGCCTACAAAATGAAATGAATGTAGCTAAAATGATACGAAGATAAAAATGAATGCAACAAAATGACATGGAGGTAATGCAAAGTGGGACACTTAAGAAAAATTATTTTGTGTGTATCAGATAGGTCCAATAGAATTACTTAGGTAGATGGATAGGGGGGAATAAACATAAACCTTCCCAAGAGAAAAATGCAAAGTGCAACATGACCTAACTAAAATGAAATTTAACTACATGATTTGTGTGGGATTTATACTATGTTAATGTTGGAGAGCACACCCTAGTTTGACTTTTCTATAGGAGGTATGCACCCTGTGTTAGAAAACACAAGTGACATGGTTCCTTTGCGTGGACTTAGACTCACAAAAAAATAAGTTGTTAGGAACAAGGATGAGAGATATCAGGAATGATGGAACCTATGAAATGTTACTCATGAGGAGATGCAATACACCCAGATATTTTGAGGGACTTGGTATGCATGAATCCTGCCCCCAGTGAGGCATACATAGTCATAACTGATCATCAAACATAAGTGCAGTAAAAATCTATGAAAAACAGATCATACCACACATGACATGTATTCCAACAGGTGCTTTCCACAACGAACCAAGTTATGAAAGATCGAGGCAGCCATGAAGACATATTGAAACACAAGATAAAATCAACAAAAAGGCATCTTGACCAAGCGGTCATTCAGTCCAAAATTTCTTGCCATGAACAAGTTTGATGTGAGGATTAAAGTAGAAGCCGACACCAGAAGGATATATCCTGATGGGAAAAAGATTGATCGATTGAAACGGGGATTCGTTGGCAATTTCTTGTGAATAGAATGGAACTTGAGAAAGTCAATATGTCTGTTGATTTGGTCAAAATACTTGCAATCACTGTGTCTAGAATAAATCTCAGTGTTGTAGGGTAAGATCAGTCATGCGGGAATGCAATCTTATGACGAAAGTGGAAAGCGGTCAAGGGACTACCTGCACAGATATGGGTAGTGAGCTTATTATGGAAGGTGATGGATGTTGCATGAAAGGTGGTTGAAATAGATGGTGGATCTCACTACACATGGCGCCTGAGATAGGTTTTCACCATGGTACTTATCCATTGCACCACCAAAGTGGTTTTCACAAATGGATGAATTGATTTCTCTTTCTATTTTTGCATTTTTATGCTTTTTTGTGATTTTTTTATTATTTTTTTTGGATGTTGACACTTTTCTATTGTACAACAAACTGTTGAAAGATTAAGCATAGAAGTGCTTGAGGTGCAAGATATTTATAGGATCAGGAACCAAATCTCCTTCTGGTGTGGCAATCTGATAAGCTTCAGACCCAAAATTTGTTGTGATTATGAAAGGCCCCAACCAATTAGGTTCAAACTTTCCTTTCTTTTCATCATTCTAGAGGTTCTTCATATTGTGCTGCAGGACGAGATCACCAACCTCAAACTGGTGAGGTTTGATCCTCTTATTGAACTGGAGGCAAAGGCAATTTTGATACACGCGGAGGTGGTTTAGGGTACGGAGGCATCTCACATCGAGGATTTCAAGCTCTTACAAGCGAGCAACTCTGTATTCTTCTTTAGACAATAGATTCTTGAGAGAAATTCTGAGAGAAGGGAGCTCAATTTCAATAGGTAGAATAGCCTTGGTGTCGTAGAGAAGGGAAAATGGAGTGGCTCCAGTGGGGGTATGGATGGAAGTGCGATAGGCCCAAAGGGTGGATTTGAGGTGAAGGTGCCAATCGTGACCAGCATCATTGATTATTTTCTTAAGGATTTTGAGGATATTTTTAGTCATAGCCTCTGCTTGATAGTTTCCTTGCGGAAAATACTTGGAAGAGATATGGTGGGTAATGCCGAACTTTCTACACAGCTCTGTGACATCCTTGTTTTTCAAAGGTCCTCCATTATCGGTGACGATATCCTGAGGAATGCCATAGCGACAGATAAGGTAGTTCAAAATAAACTTCAAAATCTATTTTTCAGTTGTGTAGGTAAGAGGAACAGCTTCGAACCACTTGGTAAAGTATTCAGTGGCAGCAAGGATGTATTTATGGCCATTGGAATAATTTGGTAAAATCTGGCCAACTAGGTCAAGGCCCCAGCGGGAAAAGGGCCAAGGAGTGATGGTGGGTTAAAGAGACTAAGAGGGAGCATGTATCAAATTGTCATGTTGCTAACAAGGCACACATTTCTTCACATAGTTATAGGCGTCCTGCTCCATGGTAGGCCAATAGTATCCAGTACGTAACAATTTCTTGGCAAAAGTGAGTCCACTAGAATGAGCCCCACATATTCCTTGATGTACCTCCTCCAAGGAGGTTTGTGCTTCATCAAAATTTAGACACCTTAGATAAAAGTTCCGTTGAAGTGCTTTTGGAATAGGGTATCACCGAGAATCATGTAATAGGAAGTACATTGAATGAAGGTTTTTTGTTGATTAGGTGTTAAGGCAAGTGGGCTATTTCCATCATTAAGGTAGGAATAGATTTCTTGATACCACGGGGAGTTAGGATCAGCAATTTCACACACTATTTCATTTTTTGGTTGGTCACAGGCAGGGACCGTAAGATTCTCAACAATAAACTCGCATTGTGCACTGTGTTCTGGCATGATAATCATGGACCCGATGGTAGCCATTGCATTAGCTGCTTTGTTGTTTGTGTGAGGGATTTGCTGGAAGACCAAATCAAATAAATGTTATTTAAGGTCTTCGACTGTGCAACGATAGGGAAGTAGTTTATCATCCTTCATTTGATATTCATCTAGCACTTGTTTGATAACCAATTGTGAATCGCCTAATACTAACAAACTAAGAATCTTCCATTGTATGGCGTGACAAAGTCCAAGTACAAGGGATTCATATTATGCAATATTATTGGTACAAGTAAATTGTAATTTGTAGGACTTAGGGATGATATCCCCTTGTGGTGTAACAAACAAGATTCCTGCCCCCGATCCTTTCTGAGTAAAGGATCCATCAAAATAAAGTTTCCATGGGATACTCGGGGTGAAATAAAGGACTAATTCATCTAGAAAATCTGTGATTAGTGGATTCTTTCCATCAATAGGTGCTTCAGCTAACTGATCTGCAATGACTTGTCATTTTATAGATTTTAGATCCACATAAACAATATCAAAATCACTAAGGATCATAACCCATTTTATTGTACGACCAGTAAGAGTAGCTCGTGATGGGAGATACTTGAGTGGATAAATCTTAGCAACAAGGTGAATCTTATGATTGAGCATATAATGTTGTAATTTCTGTGTGCAGAAGACAACATCTAAATATGTCTTTTCAATAAGGGAATAATTCAACTCATAACCGATAAGTGTCCTACTAAGGTAATAAATTGCTCGCTCTTTTCCAGTATCATCTACCTGTGCCAAAAGAGCACCTAATGCAAATTTTGTGGCAGATATGTACAAAATCAGAGGATGGCCAGCAATAAGTGGCACCAGCATGAGTGGATTAGCTAGATATCCTTTTAGTTTCTTAAATGTGTTTTGACATAGGCAATCCCATTAGAACTTGATATTCTTGCGTAGAAGATGAGAAAAGGGATGTACTTTATTTTCTAGCTGTGACATGAATCTCTTGATAGACTGAAGCTTTCCTTGTAAGCTGCGTAATTATTTCAATGTTTTAGGTGGTGGCATCTCTAGGATGGATTTCACTTTCTTTGGGTCTACTTCTATCCCGCATCGTGACACAACGTATCCCAGTAACTTACCAGATTGTACTCCAAAGGCACACTTTTTAGGATTTAGCCAAAGTTTGTGTTTCTCCAATCATTCAAATATTGTAGTGAGGATGGGAATGTGTGATTATTGTGTCTTGGACTTTCCCAAAAGATCATCTACATAGTCTTCCATGATGACATGCAGGAGATCATGAAAGATAGTAGTCATTGCTCTCTAATATGTTTCTCCAGCATTCTTAAGACCAAAGGGCATCACTTGATAACAAAAGGTACCCCAAGGTGTTGTGAATGCAGTCTCATGTTGATCTTCTAGTGCTATCATGATCTGATTATAACTGGAGAATCCATCCATGAGGGATAACATCACGTGTCCAATAGTCAAATCTACTATAATATCAATATTGGGGAGTGGAAAAACATCCTTAGGACATGCAAGGTTCAAGTCTCTGAAGTTTGTACAGATGCGGATGCCCCCAGCAGGCTTCATGCCTATTGATACAATGGTGGAGACCCATTCAGGATAGTGTATAGGTCGAATTACTTCTGCATCAAGCATCTTTTGAAGCTCTGCTTTGACTACCAATTCCACATGAGGGTGCATCTTGCAGAGTTTTTGTTTAACAAGTTTCACATTAGCATCCATGAAAAGGTGGTGCATGATAATATCTATATCAAGGCCAGGCATGTCTTTTTAGGTCTAGGCAAAGTTGATTTTATGCTTTTGAAGGAACGCATTCATGTCTTTCTTTTCTTGATCATTAAGAGATACTGCAATATAAGTGATTTGTAGATCCTCTTCTGTACCAAGATTGATTGGGATAGTGTCTTCAATGATCATGCAGGATATTTTTGGTTTTGATGATATGAATGGCAGGTTAGCTTCTCCCTCTTCTATCGCCTCATAAAGGTTTTCACTAGAGGATGCGTCCTTTATTTTGTCTTTTTCTTCATCTGAAGGTGCCTACAAGAGGTTTTCACCAGGGGATGTTTTTGTATGTTTTTTTTTTTCATTTTTAGTTTTGCGACTAAGAGAGTTGACCTGGCTACCGAAGTAGGCTTGCTCGCTATAGTGGATCTGATGCTCATAATCTCATATATTATTAAGTCCAAAGAGAGATAATACTGCCTCATTTGAATCACAAATGTCTAAAGTTGGTGGTGAATCTTGTTGATCCCAGTCAATTAGTTTGAGGTTTGTGAGGGGAAGATGAGGGGATGAAAGGTCAGCTTGTGTAATGGTGAGGACGTCGGTAAATTCATCAAGGTCATCTTCAACATATTGGAAAGGGACTTCTAAAAACTCATCTTTAGTGTCTGAATCTAAGGTGGCTAAACAATAGTCCTTGGTGAAGTTAGTCTTAGTTTCTATGGAACCCAATCCGTGTCCTCAAGGATAGCCATTTGCAATCACAATTTTCTTCTTACCAATTGCAAGTGTGCCAAGGCCATTTCCATGATATCCCATGCCTTCCACAATGGGGGTGGCCTTGATATTTTTTCCATCGGGGAGTGTCATTAGTTTTTCTTCTTCTTCATTATAAATCCAATCAAGGACGTTGGATTCCATGTGCTCATCTAACAAAGACCCCAAATGTTCAAAAGTGGTCTTTTTGCATTGCATAAGGTTCTTTTCTTTAGAGGCAGTTAACAGTGACGGTCTCCCATAGGATTTTGGGGACAAAGGGATTTGTCCAATGCATAGAGCACTTTCAAATTTGTATTCTCCCATACCCTGATCTGTAAAAGTGATCTTTGCTTCAAACTCAGGGGTTTTTTCTTCAATGACCTTTTATTTTCCTTTGGATTGATCAGTATGTATCTCTGATGTCTTTTATGTAACTAAGGAGGTTTTTTGAACAAGTTTTTCTTTCTCAATAGGTCAACTGAACTCATTCAATGGACACTAATTTGATTATTTTCCTTCTAGTCTCTTGCAGTATTGAAATGGTTCAGGATATCCTAGAATCATGATCTCTCTACCATGATGTGGAAACTTGAGGTATTGATGGTAGGTAGAAGGTACACCTTTGATAGCGTGTATCTAGGGTCGGCCCAACAAGATGTTGTATGGTAGATCTAGGTCCAACACATGACAAATAGTTTCAATTAGGGGTCGGGCCCACTTATAGAGGTAGTATGATCAAACCTTTTCTTTCTTGTTCTCTGTTATCATAAGCCTTTATTGTGATTCTCTTGTCTACATCTAGAAGGTCCTCAAAAAGACAAATGGTGCGAATCATTTTCAATGTACACAAATTTAGGCCAGATTTTCCATTTATAAGAACTCGTTTGATTTTAGTGGATTGCATTTTGGCTTTGATGTGGAGAGAATAGTTATGGTGAAGGTTAGGACCACGAAAGTATTTTTCAGTGAAAACAAGATGCTCTTGTGTAGCTAAATTCCCAATCACAGCTTGGAACTGGGAAACATTGATATTTTCAGGAACACAAGATTTGTTTAGAGCATTCTCAAGAACTTCTTTGTGAACAGGTGAGGTACGTAGAAGTTCTAGGATAGATATTTGTGCAGGCGTCTTTCCTAACTGGGCCAATAGGTCATAACGTGAGGCAGGTCAGGCAGTAGTAGACGGTGTGGTTTGTGGATTTGTGGATGTAGAGGGATTATCAACAGCTTGGACATTGACTCTAGGTCTGCGTGTGGTAGCGTTGCAATCAACAACTTTGAGAATTATGGTATTGAAATGGGTTTCAGATACTTTGATGCGTCCAAAAAGAGCATCAAAACCAAATATATTTCTTTCTTCTAGACTTCCACACGTTCGATCATTTCCTGTGACAGTGTTGGTAGAGTAATCATATGGGATCATGTTAGATGCATTGTTTTGATTGTGTTGCATAAAAGGTTGATTATAGACTTTTAGCTTTGCATTGGATGAGGAAGTGTTATGACCTTTGAATTCAATTTTTCCATCATCAATAAGATCTTGCACAAAGTGTCTTAGATTCATGCACTTCTTGGTATCATGTCCTTTAATACGATGATAATCACAATATTCACTCTCTATACCAAGCAGGTTTGGGTTGATTCTCATCGAAAGGTAGAGTATTTGGATAGACTATCATTCCTTGATCTGCAAGTTGTTTAAAAATCACATCCAATGATTTTTCCAATGTTGTGAACTGTCGTTGTTTTCGGTTATTGTCATTTTTGTTATTGTTGCGAGGGAAAAAATAAGATTGATTGCATGGTTGATGTCGATTATTATTCTGATTTTTGTTCTGATTTTGGTTCTGATTGTTGTTCTAATTTTTATTTTTATTTTGTTTTTTATTGTTGTTGCGATTGTTTTGATTGATGTTGTTGGATGCTTGAAAATTCCAAACATGTTTGGCATCAGTTACTCCATCATTGACAACTCCTTTATTTTTACTCCATAATTTCAGTTTTTCATTCTTGGAAGGAGTATAGTGTTTGATGCTACCTTTGCAAAATCCCATCTTCGATGTCTTTTCCCTTCTTGACAAGGGATTCAAAGGTGTCAAGTGAAGCCATTTTCATTTGGAATAACATCTCCGAGATCAAATTCATTGTGAATATGTTGATTAAGTGACTATTAGGTATTTTCCATGGCATATGATTGGCAATATGTCTCCATCGTTGTAAGAAACTAACAAAGGTTTCACCATTATTTTTCTTAGTGTTGCACAAATCTCTAAGTGTCTCTTGATGTTCAATGTTATGTGAATATTTTCCAATAAATTTCTCTACGAGATCAGAGAAAGTAGAGATTGACCTGTAAGGAAGGGCCATCAACCATTCTAAAGTTGCACCTCCAAGACTCCTAGTGAAGAGTCCCTTTCGGTAATTTTTGTTGTAGGCGACTTCTTGACATGCAATGTAAAATTATTTGAGATGTTGTAGAGGACATGTCTCTCCCTTGTATTTTTTGAATTTAGGCATCTCAAAGTTTGGAGGGAATGGTTGCATCATGATAGACTTGTCAAATGGATAGGGACAAATCTCATCAAAGGAAAACTCCTTTTTGCCCCAATTCTGCAAACCATATACAAGAATTTTGAGCTCATTAATTTATTGGGCTAAATCTGGAGTGTTGTGCATAATATATTGTAGCCCATAAGCTTTTCCTCTTCTGAATTACGCAGTTGAAAACCCAGTGGAGGTCATACCAACTGTGGGAGGGGCTATGTATTGGTAAGCTCGAGATGTGTTAACTATAGATGTCTTCATGCCAACTGATGGAATGTAGATGATGTAGATGGAGGAATAGAGATCTTCCCTATGTTGTTAACATTATAACTTGCACCTTGAGAGGTATTTGTTGTTGTATGAATGCTATTGTGTGAAGTGATGTTGGGAAAAACACTTAGGATCTGTTGGATTTGTTCGTTGGTCAATTGGAATTTTGACGTAGTTGATGTAGGTGTTGATGTCAGAAATTATTTAGAAGGCTCACTTGTATTTGTTTTATCGATGTCACGTGATGATGTTGCATTTGAATTGGAGGCCATGGTCATGCTTGGAGCATCTGTAGTCTTAGTGATGTTACGAGTGACAAGTGAGTCGTCAAAATCAGCGGGCACCGTGACGCCATTTCAAATGAGATTCAAGAAGATTTCTTCCTTTTTTGACTAATGGCCTTCTCAACCATTTCTAATTTATATGGATCCCTAATAAAATCAATCACTTGTGTAGGTCTTTCTTCTTGATCCACTAACTCAATTTTTTCGGGCACACTGGTTATGTCAGCGATTCGTGCTGCATGCCCTTGAAAGATTTGAGTACCAAAAGGATTCTCCTCATCAAAGGAGTTGTTGAGTGTTGCATGCCTCATGTTTCTAACTTGGGATCGAGTAACTACCATATAATAGTAGACCTAGAAGAATGAAGATGAGGAAATGTGAGAGTGGAAGGTGCAAGTGGATAGAGAAAATATTTTGATTGATTGATACTTGATTAAGGATTAATTAGTGATTGATCAGGATTGATTGATGATTGATTTGGATTTAAGGGTTTTAGAGAAAAACCTAGGTATAACAAGACCTTGTGATGACACAAACACAAAAGGATTAGATTGGATGATATTTTTTTCTACTTGAAGATAGACTTGTGATCTTAAGAAAAATAGGTCATCACCAATGGATTTAAATTACTTGATACAGACTAATGGTCTAAAAGAAATGTTGTGTTTGTCTAAGGATGAAGGTCTGCAAAACTTTTGATTAAGGTCGTCCAACCTAAGAAAGGATTGATTTGATTTTGATTTGATTTGAAGCTCCAGGAGGTTTGATCTAATACTCCAAGAGAGAAATGGTGATGTTTGATGATGACGGAAGAATGAGAAATTAGTTTAGAAACAAGAGGTCAATCTAGTCATATTGGTCAAGGGTAAAAAGGCACGATTGATGGGATATATGGCCATGAAGTTGCAAACTTTTTTGATTATGGAGTCAATTTTCTTGTTAATACTTGATTTTGTGCTTGATCGATTGGGTAATGTGTTGATATTCCTAGGATTTGCAAGTGGTTTCTTTCTGTTCTCGATAAAATGGAGGAGTTGGAAGCTTAACCTTCTTGTGTTTCTTGGAATCGGTCATGTCGTATAGCAAAAAATATGAATTTAAATGAGAAACTAAAGGTTTTAGGACAAATAGTTTTAGGATCTCATAAAATACCAAATTTTGAAGATTCTGGTAAATTTTGAAGCTCACAGTTTTTAAGCGGAGGCAACAGTCTCAGATGCAGACGGAAAGTGCAGGTCAACAAAGTAAGGGACTAATCTCGCGGGGACATGTCCAAAAACCAATAATTCACATTTATGCCATAACATTCATTGAGCGAATGATGGTGACTCTTGCCTCAAACTCCACACGTGACGCATGTCGCAATGGCGAGATTTCACCTAAGCGCTCTCCTCATTTTCTTCTCAAATCTTTTATAGTTGTGACACGTGTCCTGGGAAAGAAAAGAACCTACAAAAATAAAAGAAGGGGTCCCACAATTATCAAGAGGATATTTTTCCCAACTTCAAATAAAAAAAGAAAGCCTAAGACATGATATTTGCATTGTGGGACCAAGCTACCTGTATAGGGATATACAACTCGTTCCCGAGAACTTGGCACCAAAGTTGAACAAGTTCCTACCTAAAATTGATTAAATTTAAAGAGGTGTGAGATAATAGAATCTAGTTGCTAAAAATTCACACCAAATGGAGATATGAGATCGATGGATGTGGAAAATGTGCCTTGAAATTTAAAATTAGGTAGGACCCATTTAATATTGAGGAGAAAAAATAATTTAAAGGGAACACCTATAATAAATGGCCCAAATAGGATTTTGGTGGGATTTAATTAAGAGATGACTTGTAATATTATTATAAATATTAATTTTAATCAATAAAGGTCCTAAAATGCATAAAGGAATGATAAATGCTAAAATGAGTGCTAGGAGAGTAAAATTAGACACCTTAATTAAAGGTGTACAATTTATAATGCTACATTTAGCTCCCACTTTAGCGGAGTATCATCTTATGATCATACTCATGGTAAAGAAGTGAAGATAGAACATCTAAGAGAAAATAAAACTAGGGATAGGATAACACTCAAGGGACAATCAAGCCCCCAAGCATAGATATTATCAATCCCTACAAGTAACCTTCACAAAACAAAATACATTAGTACTAAACCAAAAATTTCTGAGTCAACTAGTTGAAGAGGACTCAATACTCTCAATATTCAAACCACTAAATCATTCTCGACATGTTTTTGATTGAGGTTTAAAACAATTTTTGAAGGGAACAGTAACCCTATACAAAAGATGCTAAAGATAAGTAGGAAACAACGCTACAAAAAGTGAATAGGCAGTAAAAGACAACAGCTGGGGGTAAAAGATGGATACATTAAAAACCCCTCCATCATTTACAACCAGCCAAAAGATGAAAACCAGAAAAAAAGGCAACCAGCCACAAAACACAGTTAAGTCTATTTTTCCATGATCTCAACAGAGTCAGCCATCACACTTTTACAATTTTCAATAGCCTCTTTGAGATCCTTTATTTCCTTTGTGCTACCCAATTTCACCTTTTTAGCACTCTCCCTAGTACGAGTCCCTGGGCTAGTAATGTTGGGGTCTATAGCAGTATCATCATCCACTCTGATGGGAGTAGTGTTCCCGTCTAGCACCGAGAGAAGCACCCTTAAGTTTCTATTAATCACCTTCATACCTTCATAGTTCTTTTTCATCATACGGCTAAGAGTATCTTCAATACTCTGAATGTGACTTTCAGTCGTGCATTGGCGGAAATTAACCACTGCATTAATTCTAAGTTCAAGCTTCTCCAGCAGTCTTTTATCCATTTATTCCTCCTGAGTATCATTATTCTTAGTAGCCTTATTCACTGGTTCTACAATCAGAATAGCAATCTTATTCACTCTATCCTGGAGATCAGCATACTTACCATTGATGTCTCATATTTCATCAAAAAGCCAGGAGTTCAATTGATAATCCATCTTAGCCCACTCTTTAACAACCTGCATAAACCTTGTAGGTTCTTGGCTTTTCTTTGTCTCATTTTCATGGCTACCACCAGCTTTCTCATTATCTTTTTTATTTTTTCTCTCAATTTCATTACCCTCTAATTTTTTAGAGTTATCCCTAGAAATCTTACCCTCATTAGACTGAGACTCTGCATAATTCACCAGAATAGGAGTAATGTCAGGATTTACCTTCTCTTTAGTTTTCAAGCTCGGCTCACTATTCTTCTTCTCAAGGGTTTTTGTTCGCACCTCACCTTGGGTTCTAGGCTCTTTCGGTGTTTTTTTGCCTTCTTGTCCTTCTGTTTCCATGTCCTCAGAACTGCCTTTGTTGTCGCTATCCATCTCCTCAGAGGAGTCAATGATATCCTGCTCAAGATATTTTGTATCCTCCCCTATTTCCATACCAGTTTCCTCAGAGAGGAACTTAGCTGCTTCACCCTTGTCTCCTCTTTCATCCTTCCCCTTAGCCTCTATTTCATTGTCTATGTTCATACCATCCTCCTCCATGAGGATCTTAGCAGGATCAGACCTAACATTGTTTACTTTACCCTTTCTCTTTTTGCCTGGAGTGTTACTGTCATTGGGCATAGGTCTTTTTCCCTTCTTTCCCATGTTCAATCCTTCAGCCTGGGTGTTATCCTGCAACTTAAATTTTGCATACTCATAGATCAACAGAATAATCCCATCATGGAGAATAGGCTTCTCGATATTCTTTCTATTTTTCATAATGCTATTACCCAAAGATTTGAGAAGAAAATAGGGGAAAGAGATTTTCCTATTGTAGTGAAAATGGTTAACCAGCATGAAATGGAAATTGTAAACCCTAGTGTACCAACCCTCTAGGGTAAAGTATTGCATGATAGCTTTAACCACTTTAGCCCAAAAGAGCTTCATATGACAGTGCAATACAAAATCCCCCGATTGTTTGACAAGTAAATCTCTTTCCTCTTAGGTCTTAGGGTACATTCTAGCAGCATTTTTACCCATAACCCCACCTCTATAATATTTCAACCCATATATTTTAAGACCCGTGATTTCATAAATGATTTTCTCAGAAACGCAGACGGACTTACCACAGATAGTGACCTTTCCATTGTCCCAGATGTTCGCAAATTCCTTTGAAATATCCTTGTTGTAACCATGGAGTCTCTCCATATAATCCATGACCCTGCCTTCCTTGAGTCTCTTCCAGACCTCGGCCTCTTTCTTCCATTTCCAGATAGAGGGTTCTTCCCGTTCCAGCTTACCACCCATTTTACCAGTAAACTAGTTATCAAAATATCACACAGAATGAGTGTGATGAGAGTTGTGCGAGTGAATAATGGGGATATGTTGCCTCTTAAAATAAATGATAACACCTCTTCTATAAATGTTATAATTACTGTAATTATTGTCATGCGTGTGAGGCTCAAATTTGAGGCAACTCTGATTACTATCCTTTCTTGCCATCATCATTAGTAATATTTCTGGGTTTATTGTGGATTTGATCGTACCTTAGAAGATTTAGGATATCACTTTTTAATCCTTGATGACCTTTCTAATTTCTGACATCACCACTATAAACACCCTCATTCGCCAGGCTGACTGCCACACAATTTGACTCTCTGAAGGTGTGGCTGACGTGTGTGACTTCAAAACCCACTAATAGATTTTTAACCTGATTGATGATGTGACTCATGTTCTAGGAGGGAGAATGAATTCCATTAATACAATTAATTGTATTCATAGAGTCCCCTTCTAGCCACATTTTTGAGCAATTTTGTCTTTTTGCTAATTTGCAAGCATAGAGGGCCGCCATAGCTTCAACCACATGACTAGTTTGAGAACCAGTAGGGATAGCAGAAGAAATAATGCATCTACCTTCAGCATTTCTAACAATACACCCACATCCTACAATGTTAGGGTTTCCTTTAGCCGCACCATCAAAATTCACTTTGTGCCATCCAGGTGGAGGGGAGCTCCAGACAGCAGATTCACGGGAAGAAGGAGAGGGCTTAAGCTTAGAAGCAAAGTTCCAGTTCTCAATAACATCCATATCAAAATTCCCTTCCAATAATTTTGGTTTTAAATCAAAAGCAATTTTAGTATTTTCAATTATGCTTCTGATAATTTTGGAACCGATCAAGTAGGGAGTGGAGGTGTTGTTTCTGAAAATCCTGTCATTTCTTTCTTTCCAGATCCTCCATATGACATGACGGGTAGTAAAATTCCAAACAATTTTTCCCAATTGGTGAGGAATGGGAGATCTCCATTGGTCCAGGAATTCTTTAATTGTATTAGGGAACACCCAGCTTACTTTCCAGTGCTGCAACACAACCCTCTAGATATCGGGCTAGAGAACTGACAATGAAGCAGAAGGTGAGAAGAAGACTCAGTATCTTTCATACAAAGGTAGCATCTATTGGGGATCATCCATCCTCTTTTATTCAAATTATCTATAGTAAGGATTTTGTCCTGAATAAAAAGCCAGAAGAAAAAGTTAATTTTAGGGATCAGGGAAGGATACCAAACCTTAACCCAGTTGGGCTCCTCACCAAGGGGGGAGATCATCGAATAAGCTGAGGCCACTGAGAATTTGTCATTTGAATTAGGGGCCCAAATAAGTTCATCTTCACAATTAACTTTAATAATCCAAGGGGCAAGATCCAAGTTAATAACTTCCAAAAGGGGGTCTATGTCACTCAGATTGACCCATTTATTATCTTTCAAGTAATCCACAACTTTACACCCAACTCTAAGAGTGCAAATCTCCACAAAGTGAACCATTCCAGGGTACTGGATGAGAGGTTTATCCCTAAACCAAGGATCCTCCCAGAAATTGATTTTCTACCCATTGCCCACTTTCCACCAAGCTCCTTTAGCTCCAAGAGGTCTAGCTTTCAAGATGTTGTTCCAAATCACAGATCCCTGAACTAAGATGGGAGAGGAGAGGAAAGATTCAATAAAGGGAGTAGCGAAAAGATATTTAGACTTAAGGATTTTATTCCAGCCTTTTTCTTCTCCAAATGTTCTCCAGCACTGCTTAGCTAGGAGAGATAGATTAATTTCCTTAATTTTTTTGATGCCAAGGCCCCCATGTTTAATAGGCTTGCACACTTTCTCCCAAGCCACAAGGTGGATTCTATTTTTCTCTTCAGTGCCCGACTACAAGAATCTTTTCTGGATCTTCTCAATAATATCAGCAATCTTGGATGGGATTTTGAACAGACTCAGCGCATAAATAGGGAGATTTTGAAGGGAACTCTTGAGCAGAAGGATTTTCCCAGCATTGCTGAGGAGGGTACCTTTCTATCCAACAAGTTTTCTATTGAACTTGTCAACAATCGCATTCCAGAAAGAGTCTGGAGGTTTCAGACCCAATGGAAGACCCAAATAGCTGGAGGGGAAATTTGCAATAGTACAACCAAGGATAGTTTTCATTCTTTGCTAACGTTCAGGGGGGGTGTTAACAATAAAGAGGGAGATTTTATCCCAGTTAATTAGTTGGCCAGTAGCCGAGGAATAGGTATCAAGAGCCTTCTTGATAGCTTTAGCTTCTTTTATAGAGGAGGATCCCATAAGCACAGTATCATCCACAAACTACTTGTGGAACCTGGGGGGACAGGAGGACGAAGGGAGAAGACCTTGAATCGAACCCTCCAAGACCCCTTTAGAGAACATTCGCCCCATACTTTCAGCCATAATTGCAAAGAGGATGGGGGAAATGGGTTCCCCTTGGCGGAGTCTTCTAGAGAGAAAAAATAGATTAGAAGAAGAACCATTCACCAGCACCAAAATAGAAGGAGAAGCAATGAGTTGCTGGATAAGGCCAATCACTTTCAAAGAGAAGCCAAAGGCAGTTAGAACTTTGCAAAGGAAGTTCCAATCCACTCTATCATAGGCTTTAGAAAGATCAACCTTCATTAGGAAACCATCCTTTTTCGAGACCTCTAGAGAGTGAATGTTCTCATGAACAGAGATAATGGAGTCCAGGATCTGACGGCCCGAGACAAAACCATTTTGCTGGGGGGAGATTATATCCGGGAGAATCTTCAAAGTATGAGCCATAAGGACCTTGGAGATAATCTTATAAAAAGCATTACACAAGCTAATCGGTCTAAATCTATCATCATTATTCACCCCCGGCCTCTTGGGAATTAGGAAAAAAAAAGTAGAATTAACTTCTCTCAAGAGGGAACCAGATCCAAAGAATTCTTTCATAGCATCCAATATGTCTTTCTCCACAATTTTCTAGAAAGACTGGAAGAAAAAAGGAGGGAACCAATCCGGACCAGGAGATTTTTCTCCTTCAAAGGAGAAAACCGCGGCCCTGATATCTTTAGTAGATAGAATTCTACTCAGCATCTTGTTATCTTCTCTTGACATGATACACGAGATCAAATCCAGAAGAAGTTGTTGGTTGTCCTCAGAGAGGTCGGGGTCGGCTTTGAGAAGAGAAGAAAAATAACCAGATAATTCTTTTTTTATTTCCTCCTTGCTCAGTCTGCCATGAGTTCCATTTATATACTCTATCCTTTTTGCAGCCTTATGTTTCTAGGCAGTCAGATGGAAGAACCGGGTATTCTTATCCCCTGCGCGGAGCCATAGAGCTCTGGAACGTTGTCTCCAAAACACCTCCTCTTTAGAAATAATGTTACGATAATCAGCTTGGATTTTGTTTTCCTTAAATTTGTTCTCCACAGTCAAGCCCTCCAGTTTGATAATTTTTCGGATCTCTTGGAGGTCAACTTGGACCAAGCTTTTATTTTTAAATATATCTCCAAACTCTTCTTTGTTCCAGACCTTAACTTTGTTCCTTATTATTTTAAGTTTTTGAACAACTCTATACATAGTTGTACCTTCCACTTGGACATTCCACCAGTCAATAATATTCTTTGCAAGGTTAGGGTGTTGCATCCACATTTTCTCAAATCTAAAGGGATAGTTTCTCTTGCCCGAGATAGGATTCACCTGGATAGTGATAGGTGAGTGGTCTGAACCTACCTGAGGAAGAGTAGACAAAGAGAAGTCATAGAGGAGAATCCAATCCATAGAGAGCAGGGTCCTATCCAGACAAACTTGGATCAAGTTATCCCCAGTTCTTCTATTAGACCAAGTAAAACTGCTTCCTCTGAGATCAACGTCCAAGAGGGTTTGATTGTTAATAAAGTCCATAAGAGCCACTCCACTATCAATCTGAGAAGTGATACCTCCAATTTTTTTAGAATCGGTAAGAGGGGTATTGAAGTCTCCAACCACCATCCATTAATCATTCTTAAAGTTACTTCTCTCATATTCTAATTTAAGCCAAAATCTATCTCTGCCAGTTTTAGAGTTGGGCGCATATATATTAGATAGAACCCAAGTGAAACCATCTCGAATATGATTGAACTGAATAGAAGATATGTTTCCTTCTGATTTAATAATATCCCCTAAAATAGTATTAAGGTTCCAAAAGGAAGTTGTACCTCCAGAGGCCCCAGCTAAACTACAACCCGCAACACCATAGTTTTTAAACATTTTTAACTTTTCCACTTTATCTCTAGCCATTTTAGTTTCCTGAATAAGGATGATGTCTGGCTTTTGATCCCTAACTAAATTTCTCAAAAAATCATGTTTGTGGGGGCTATTCAATCCCCTGATGTTCCAGGAAATAATCTTCATTTATAACTTTTGGGAGCAATCCTGGATGGTTCTTTGTCTACCATCCACTATAATTTGTCTACTTTCTTGTTCTCGAGTGAATCTATTTGTAGGTCTTCCCCTAGGAGGCTTAGGAGTGCCCACATCCGCTCTCATAGCTCTAGTAACAACACCTCCTAGGTGCATCCCAAGATTAAGGCTATTTTGTTTCTTCTTACTGTGAGAAACCTCGGTCCATAGTTCCTTTGAGTAGGCTAAAAAGGGATTAGATTCTTCAAGAGAGTCCACCCAGCTAGTATTAATCCGAGGAGTTTGGGGGCTTAATATTAGATCATCAGTTTTATAACCTATATCAATGATTACACCAAAAGGAGAATTAGGTTTCTCAATACAAAGAATTTCCATACCTGCTAGGTCACCTACTATTTCTCCTTCTTCAAAGGAGTCTATTGGTTTTGTTGCTTCCAACGGGGGTGGCTCCTCACTGCTCCTTAGTTTAGAAGCCACCAGGGAGGATCTGTTCAAGCTTAAATCTGAGTCATTCCCTGAATAAATAACTAAGTCTGTCGAGCTGGTTGCTTTAGGGTTTACCAATGTTTTCTCCTTCCAGATCTTCCTTGGTTCCTTAAGAGGAATGGATTTCACTTTCTGATTCTTGAGGGGGCATTCTTTTGCCCTATGGCTCAATTTCTTACAAGAAAAACAAACAAAGGGGAGGGATTCAAACTCAACTTCTTGTGACCAAGACCCAAGCTTCGAGTTAATCACAATAGTATTAGGCAGATCCACCGTCTAAAGGATGTTAAAACAAACCCTGGCATACACCCTTCTCATTTTTGTCGCTGCCATTGGATCTATCGATAGGAGGTCTCCAAAGGAGCTATCCAGTCCTCCCAAAATATCTTCATGCCAATATTCCATAGGGAGACCCGGGAATCTGACCTAGACTGGAGCCGAGACAAAGAAAGCTAAGTCGTTGAGGACCAGATTTGGGAACCATTTACTCAGGGCAAGGGAAAAGCATCCCAGCATCCAAGGGCCCCCGCAGAGGATATTTGAAAGATCTTCCATGTTAGAGAACTCAAAGGAAAAGAAGCCTTTGGTCATAGCCGAAGTAGGTTTCTCAATACAAAGAGTTTCCATACCTGCTAGGTCACCTACTATTTCTCCTTCTTCAAAGGAGTCTATTGGTTTTGTTGCTTCCAACGGGGGTGGCTCCTCACTGCTCCCTAATTTAGAAGCCACCAGGGAGGATCTGTTCAGGCTTAAATATGAGTCATTCCCTGAATAAATAACTAAGTCTATCGAGCTGGTTGCTTTAGGGTTTACCAATGTTTTCTCCTTCCAGATCTTCCTTGGTTCCTTAAGAGGAATGGATTTCACTTTCTAAATGAATAAAAATAGAAACTCACCTTTCGTAGGGTTAGATACCACCACATTGACAGCAAGAAGTGAGGATTTCCCTGTTGGTTTTATACCAAAGAGGCCAGACCACTTAACCTTTGGAGCTAACGCTCCAAATTTGAGAGATTCTTTATCCTGTCGAGGGGGGCCCTCAAAGAAAGTACTCTCAGGGTCAACTACCTTTGTTGACTTCAGCCCAATTTGGTCAATCTCAGCCTTATTCTCATTCTGCTGAGGGATCCCTCTAGCAGAACTACCTTTCTAAGGAGAATCCTGTGTAGGTACTGCACTTGCAGTAGCAGCACTGCCATTGACAGGCCTAGGATTCGAAATAATTTTCCCGCTCGAAGTTTCCGCCATTGGGTTACGACCTGTTTGTTATGAAAGAGCACATGTGGGATTATAATAAGAACAAGGATGAACACTAATTGAAGGGAAGATAGAACATCTAAGAGAAAAGAAAACTAGGGATAGGATAACACTCAAGGAACAATCAAGCCCCCAAGCATAGATCCTATCAATCCCTACAAGTAACCTTCACAAAACAAAATACATTAGTACTAAACCAAAAATTTCTAAGTCAACTAGTTGAAGAGGACTCAATACTCTCAATATTCAAACCGCTAAATCATTCTCGACATGTTATGAAAGAGCACATGTGGGCTTATAATAAGAACAAGGATGAACACTAATTGAAGGGATAAGGTACCATGATCCAACACTAGAAAAGTGTGTTATTATTATGGACTCGTGTTAGAGAGAAAAAGGAGCTTAGATTCCACATGCTAGTAAGCTACATTATGCTAGGTGATCCATGCGGACAAAGGAGAAAAAGTTGATGGTCTAGAAAGTTGTATTGTACTAGTAAACTCATACTAAAAGAGGATTTGGTACAAAGAGATTTTATGGTCTAGCAATTTGTGTTATGCTAGTAAACTCATCTTGATAATCTGCACAAAGGAGAGGTAAAAGGCAAGTTGTGTTATGTTAGTCAATCAATCCCAAGGACAACCAAGGAAAGCATTGTATCCAAGTAAATATGCTAAAAGAGTGTGAAGGAGAGCCATCTATCCCTAGAAAGTTGTGTTATGCTAGTAGAATCAACCTAAAAGATTTGAATGAGGATAACCAAAGAAAGTACGATGCTCATAAGGAAATCTGTAAAATTTATAATAAGGAGATCGTATATATTATTAAGACATTTGTCTAAGTCAATAACACATTATTAAGATTTGACCTATAAAGGAATGGATGAGTCAAGAATTAAGATTGATCCATCACAATGTTTATAGATAAAATAAAATATGTCTTCTAGATTATTCACTATTTTTTCAAGCTAGAATAGATCACTTGTGCCTATCAATTACACCAAGGATGCCCCTATCAAGATGGGCTCAAAAAAATGGGAAAGGAGCAATGGATGTATTCTTAATCATTATATATTATCTCACTTTCACTTGTATATGAATTATATTAAAGATACATGTCAAAGTAAAATAAGCAGTCAACATAAAAATAAGTTATATCAATAAAAACTAGTGTACTATGTATACCAACCAACAATATCATCTTTCACTTTTTGATATAATCATCACTTCGAGTGTCTCATGGGTGTTTCTACCATTCAATGCATGCAGGCAAATAGAAGCCCTGTTTTCCTCCTCTAAATTTTAATGTTCAAATATCCACATTTGGTTCATTTGTAACTATTTTTCCATCTTCTTCCACCTCATTCTCAATAACCATTAATCTCTTCTTACTATTAACAAGAACATGACCTTTATGATTAGTCACATTTTGAACTTTTCATCTCATGATTAGACCTTGTATGGAACTTTCGGTTGTAGAGTTATATTCTTCAATGTGAATTCTTATTGCAAAGTTTTCGTAATTGCACAAAGTACTAACAAAGGAACATAATCCTTGATTCAATTAGTTTTCCAATGATGTAGAGCTAGATCTTTTAATAAGGTGACACATTCTAAGTCTCAATCCCCAATCTCATATGCTCAACATTATATTTGATTATAAATCATTTTTTTCAATTAGGTGAAATAGCTTCCCTCCTATGGTCCCTCTTAGTAGATTTCTAGATCATTAGTAAATTATTTCCAACTAAGCACTTTCCCTTGTTTATCATTCATCATCTATTGGTACCATTAACAATGTTCAAATTTTAGATGTACTAATTCTATGTCAAGTATTGCATTGTATCATATATTATGAAGTTCAAATACCGTTACATGAGACTTGTATATGAAGTTACAATAACTTATTTAAAATAATAATAATAATCTAATTTTTAATCAAATATTCATTGATTATATTAATCAAAATCCTAAAAAACCATGACCAAATTTATAATGTGGTTTGTAATTTTTGATGAAAACTAAATAATTAGCCCAATTGCTACTCTAGTGCCACTTGCTAGAATATATATTGTGAAGGAAGGCAAAAAAATGATAAAATAACAAACCACTTTGAGGAAGTGGTCTCCAAAAAAATTAAATAAAATGTTATGAATTCACCATCCTATCTTATGGCTATTTAGAGTCTTTTGTTTCATTAATTAGAGTCATAACTATGTACAAACACACCCCTTCATCCTAATTAAGGAAATAAATGAAACTAATAATTTTAAATATTAGATTAAGCATACCACAAATGCTTAAGTGTATTGCACATATGAATATAGAATATTAGGGGTGTGACATATACATCTATGGACTAGTTAATATTATCACCAATTTTTTCAAACTACTTAAGACATTTGTTAATACTAAACTTGTGGTAACTAGCAAAAAAGGTTTTGAATCTCAAAATATGATGACTTGACTCTTGGCATGGTCATTAACAATCAAATGATTACATTCCTCATTTGGATGCAACACAAAGATAAGTGACACGTTCTCAAACATTGACTCTCTAGTGTGATGACCCTTGAACTATTATGCAAAAACATTTCAAAAAATGGTGAATGCACTCCTAAACATCAAAAACCCACTCAGGTTAATAAATGATTATCATCTAAGAGGATAACCATTGGAAAGTTGTTGTCATTTCATGTGCTCATTCCAAACTTATCACTAGTCAAATACTTTACTAACCATCCCCACTAAAAAATTTGATTTAATTTCTAGAATGTCCATAATAAGAGACCCAAATAAAGTTTTGACATCAAGACACTCAATTGATTTAACCTACTCTAGAAGAAAAAAAATGAAGGTGTCATCTCATTCATTATCAACTATTGTCACATTGCAAAAAAATCAACTAATGAAACCAATACATGGCAGTCATTAACAAGTAGTAGTCATTTTTCATCATAAAAAAACTCAATCTCCAAAAGTAGTAGCTATGAAAAATTGTGGCTAATATGAATAGTGTCCATCTATCATCTAAGATGCATCTACATCATCACTAAAATCAACTAAAAACATGTATCGATCCATATGCTAACATCCAAATCTAAAACTTAGCAACATCAATTGCAACTATACTACTCAAGTTGGGCACAAAACACTTGTCAAGTGTATTCATAGATGCGCCAAACCCAATCAAGATGAATGGGTACACATCTACTATCCATTGTCCCCAAAATAAATTTAAGTACAATAACCACCCATATGAAGCCACACACTAGATATACACAATGGGTAACCAAACGTCATCAAATGCAAACGTGTTTCCACTCTACAATCTTTGCCTTATATTTATGCTTTCACTTTGGTGTCCACTCTCGTAGTTGTACTTTAAGATCATTTTACATGTTTCAATCCTTTTTCATAATCATATAAATATATTCACATAATCTCAACCTTATTAACACCTCATTTTTTAGTCCTATAAATTTGAGCTCTTTAACTCCATAAGGACACCTTTGTGTACTTGGCACTAGTGTCTACACATCCTTATATAGTGTCTAAATTTAAATTCAAAATTTATTCCTTACTACCCATTCACAAAAGACTCATAAAACACACATTAGAAAGTGTAAGGTAGAAAAATAGGGTTCTCTAGCTTACATGAATGCAAACTAGGAAACTAGGCCTATTTCCACTTTGATTAAATTTAGAATACAAAGCCAACAGGAGATAAGTATGGTTAACTAGCACTTTTCTCAAGATAATCAATTCAAAAGCATACTCTTAGGCCTTCTACTCCTTTATTGTTTATAAGTGCTTGATTGAATGATTTGAGAAACTAGGTGATTAAGATTTAAGTCTAAATAAATGATACTGAGTGATCTAGAGACAATAAACTTCAGAAATAAAAAGAACAAATATGTTGTGCACTTGGAATTGAGCCCAATTAGGACAATTTAGGTTGTCCTGAGTTTTGTGGATTGGTTGAATAAATTCCAAAAAAATACTAGGGATTGAATCTGGGCTTCTGGGGGTTTGTATCTATTCCCAATCGAGTTTTAGCCAATTATGGGTGGACCCAAGTGCTCTAGTCTTGGGACCAAGGTACCCCAAGTGACTTAGTCATGTGAATTTTTTATGAAATTGAAATCCTAAACCTAAGATAGTACTAAGTTGATGTGCTTCCTGGAACCTATAATTGAGCCAATATCTGCACACAAGAAGGGAAAATGGTGTTTTACGACTATATATAGTCTTGCCTCAGTCAAAACCTTGGTTGGGACTCAACCCTATAGCACTAATAGAAAATTGAATTGAAATACTTGAAAGGAAATGCTTGAATTGAAACAATTATACCTCAAATTGATGATGCAATAGCATGATTAAAACACCACAAATCACAAAATAATTCTTGAAGATGACTTGTAGTAGCTTGATGCATCTTGAACCAAATTTGCTCTTGAAGTCTTGAGATGCTAATGAGATAGAGATGATGCTTGATTGATGAAATTAATTGAGAGAGGGGCCTTTATATAGTGATCCCAAGAGAAATCACCTTTAAGTTGATTTATAAAAATAATTTTTTCATTCCAGGTAACTTTTTGGAGAGTGTAGATTGCAAAATCCCACTTTTAAAATTTTGGGAAAAAAAGCACACAAACGGGGTGCACCGATTGGCCTATGTTGATCTTGAATTTTATAACCCAAAAAGGTAACAAATCTTATGGGAAGTGCAGATGTTGTGGGACCGAGACGCTAACATTTGAACAAACTTTGGGGTTGAGAAGTTGGCTTTTCATGAATGGTGGGGTTGAAAAGGGGAAAAAGCATTGAAATAAAGCTAAAAACTAAGGCGGTGCACCAAATTATTTCACAAATAACTTCAGAATTACTTTCTAATAATCAAGACTCAACCATATAAATTTGAACATATAGACCATCCCACGATTGAACCTAAAGTGCCACGGTCCCTTCATTGTCAAGGTAAGAATGAAACAACCAGATCTATGACACACGTAACTTTCATATCACTTCATGGGTGCATCCACAGAATCGATAGAGATGAGACATACATTCACTAATAATCATATTCATCTATTTATCTTCACACTGACATGGAACAACTTCAACTATTTAACTATCTTCAACTTGAAAAGTACTTAACATTATCCAAATCAAAGAAAGCCTCACAAACGGAGTTATTAGAGTCAAACAAAGACAACTGCTACTCAAACGACATATAATTCTATTATACTTATATAAATTTGAATTCAAAAGGCTATACATAGCACAGTCAACATTTCAAAATAATATAAACCTTGATGGAAATAAAGTCTGAATATATATATTTAAACAAACAATGAAAACAAATAGTCTTTTCTCTGAAAGACCAGAGTCTGTTCAATATTGTCGAACCATTAGAGCATAACTAACTTCCCCCTTTATAGAAAAATATCCTCCAGAATAAATAATTCTTCAAATCTTCGTGCACGCTCCAAAATCACGCACAGAGAATCATCATGACAATTCCAACTATAGAAAGCATCAAAACCATGCATGTCAACAAAGCAAGGGACTAATCACGCGGGCACGTGTCCAACAACCAATCATTCACTTTTATGCCATAACGTTCATTGAGCGGATGATGGTGACTCTTGCCTCTAACTCCACACATGACACATGTCGCAATGGTGAGCTTTCACCTAAGCACTCTCCTTATTTTATTCTCAAATATTTTACGTTTGTGACACGTGTCCTGTGAAAGATAGGAACCTACGAAAACAAAAGAAAGGGTCCCTAAATTATCAAGAAGATATCCCGCCCAACTTCAAATAAAAAAGAAAGCCCGAGGGACATACAACTCGTTCCCCACAAATTGGCACCAAAGTTGAACAAGTTCCCACCTAAAATTGATTAAATTTCAAGAGGTGTTTAATATAGAATCTAGTTGCTAAAAAGTCACACCAAATGGAGATATGAGATCGATGGATGTGGAAAATGTGTCTTGAAATTTAAAATTAGGTTGGACCCATTTAATATTGAGGAGATTGAAATAATTTAAAGGGCACACCTATAATAAATGGTTCAAATAAGATTTTGGTGAGATTTAATTAAGAGATGACTCATAATATTAATATTATTATTATTATAAATATTGATTTTAATCAATAAAGGTCCTAAAATGCATAAAGGAATGATAAATACTAAAATGAGTGTTAGGAGAGTAAAATTGGACACCTTTGATTAAGGTGTACAATTTACAATGCTACATTTAGCTCCCACTTTAGCGGAGTATCAACTTATGATCATACTCATGGTAAAGAAGTGAAGATAGAACATCTAAGAGAAAAGAAAACTAGGGATAGAATAACATTCAAGGAACAATCAAGCCCCCAAGCATAGATCCTATCAATCCCTACAAGTAACCTTCACAAAACAAAATACATTAGTACTAAACCAAAAATTTCTGAGTCAACTAGTTGAAGAGGACTCAATACTCTCAATATTCGAACCGTTAATATCATTCTCGACATGCTATGCAAGAGCAAATGTGGGCTTATAATAAGAATAAGGATGTACACTAATTGAAGGGATAAGGTACCATGATCCAACACTTTTCTGTGTTATTATTATGGGCTCGTGATAGAGAGAAAAAGGAGCATAGATTCCACATGCTAGCAAGCTACATTATGCTAGGTGATCCATGCGAACAAAGGAGAAAAAGTTGATGGTCTAGAAAGTTGTATTGTACTAGTAAACTCATACTAAAAGCGGATTTGGTACAAAGAGAGTTGATGGTCTAGCAATTTGTGTTATGCTAGTCAACTCATCTTGATAATCTGCACAAAGGAGCGGTCAAATGGTCTAGCAAGTTGTGTTATGTTATTCAATCAATCCCAAAGACAACCAAGGAAAGGATTGTATCCAAGGAAATCTGCTAAAACAATGTGAACGAGTCATTTATCCCTAGAAAGGTGTGTTATGCTAGTAGAATCAACCTAAAAGATTTGAATAGGTAAAGGGATTCTTAATGAAGGATGACACACTTCAAGCCCTTAGGTAAGGGATTTGTTTATGATGGACATATATCATCAAGTATGGAAGAGGTTGTGATCAAGGATACACGCATCTTGTAAAAGAGAGAATCCCTTGGAAAAATGAACAATTCCATGCAAGAAATGACATAACATGATAAACAAATACCACTTAACCAAATGAAGGTGGATCCTTAGAAATGATAGGAGATTCAAACACTACCCTTGCCCCAAGCGTAGAAACAAGGATAAGAAGGGTTATTATGTTTCTCAAAAAGTGTGATTGCACCCGAAACCATACCACCATGAATAGCAAGGAGCCCCTAAGAGATAGCCTAACAATGTCACATAGTGTGGAGCAACATTATAAGAACTTAAATGCTATTTATAATAATCAAGATTTAGATACCACTCATTGTTACATGTTAAAAAAATGATATCATAATCAATGAGTTGTTTAATTCTATATTGCAAAGCTCAACATTCATTGCTAGAGCGGTCATGATATTGATGATATATACAAGAAGAAATATTCTAAAGATCCTGATTGTGCTTCTTCTTTTGTTTGGGTTGGGTAATCAACTTGTCACAAAGAAGGTTGGAAAAAAGGATATCTTGATTAAAGTGAGGCATACAAGATATATAAGTATTAGACAATAAGGGAGGAGATGGTGCCAAAGGAGGATGTTGAAAACCCAACCCTTCCATAGGCAAGTGTGATGTAGGCTTATCATAATTCTCAATACTTCGTTGCACACATCCTAAACCATGTCCATGATTAAGAGTTGAAATGTTAAGAGGATAGGGTTGAACAAGTGACATAGTAAGATATTAAATTCAAGCACTTTATATTCTCTCATTAAAGATGGTGTAAAGTGTTGAATCATCTTCTAGGAGATTTTCTGAAGTGGTAGGAGATGGTGTATCAACATGTATTGGTGAAGGAATAGAAAAATGATCAATTGTCAGCAACTTTGTAATTTATGATTGGCTTCAATGGTATATAGTATATTTTTATAGATGAACCCGACTTTGCGATCAAGAGTTGAAGGGATGACATGCATTGAATGCAACCAAGGTATCCCTAGAAGAAAATTATAAGGGTATTAGGCATGACATGGGTAGTCGTAGGTAAAGTAATTGGACCTATTGTGATAGGTAAGGATATTGTACCTAAGGATTCTTTAGCAACATTGTCGAAGCCACATATAGAGAGAGGGGATTAGGTTGGATAAGATTAGGATCTATGTAGATTTTATGCAACAAATTAATGCTAAAAATATTAAGACTCAGTCAATTATCAATCAAGGTTCTTCTAATAAAATTATCGTTAATACATTGATTTTGAACTTCTAAAGAAGGCAAGTCGTCTTGGGAGAACACAATGTTAGTTTTAGTTGTACTCATACATTCCAAGAAGGTTGCCACATCATTAGGTTCCATAGGAGGAACAAAAGTATTTTGCAAAGCATCTTGAAGCATAGTATGACATGTGAGTGAAATTTGAATAGAGTCCCAAAGGGATATCTTAGCAAGAGTAGCACAAATCTATTCAGTGAGACCATACTCCTAACAAAAATTTTGTGAGAAGGACAAGGGAGGAGGAAAAAAATTGAGAAGAGGAAGAACAATGGAATTTTGCTTGTTGTTTTGTGTGTTATATGTGTGAGCTACTACATGGTAATCGAGTTGCAGAGCACCTTTCACCACAATGACTAGTTTGTTTTGATGTTGAATGATATCTTGATGAAGGTGGACAAATATCTTAGGCTTCTCACTACCCAAAATATGGATGGTACTAACTTGATTGGGTTATTTGTTCTCAAATGTTGTATTCGTGGAAGGGAGAGCATCATTGATATTATCATCTTTCACCAAAGTATCTTCATGAGTATGACAATCTTTAGTAAAGGGACAAATATAGCTCATTAATGCTTCATCTCTAGAGGGAAGGACATTAAAATGAATATAAGGTGAAGTGTCATTAAGGGAATTTCAACCATAATATTATCCTCTTTCACTAATTAACCCTCATTGGGAGGTACATATCAAGAGAATAATCAACACCATCCTCCAATTGTTCATCCCAAATAGGGAGATCATTGAGAGAAGTGTTATCTTCTTGCACCAATATTCTCATGGTTATGAGGGTATTTAGGAGAGCACAACGGAATTTATCTATAAAATATATGCATTATGAAATTGATCTAATTGCAAATATAATGAAACATGTGCTAAATGTATGAAACTATATGTAATTTTTATGTCGCTTTTACTAATGTAAGGCATAGATAATGAAATGTAACAACACAAACAAAATAATTGCAAATTAGGTGCATACAAATTAGATCTAAACATCCGACTAAGAATTAAGATATAAGGAGTCAGGTTCATCAAAATGTAAAGGTAGGAAAATAGTGTTCTCTAGTTTATTCATGCAAACTAGGAAACTAGGCCTATTTCCACTTTGATTACATTTAGAATATGAAGCCACAAAGATATAAGTATGATTAACTAGCAATTTCCTCAAGAGAGTTAATTTAATATCATACTCTTAGGGCTTATATTCCTTTGTTGTTTCTAAGTGCTTGATTAGATGATTTGAGAAGTTGGGTGATTAAGATTTAAGTCTAACTAAATGATATTGGTTGATCTAAAGATAATAAATGAAATAATTTAAAGGACAATTATGTTGTGCACCTAAAATTGAGACCAAATAGGTTAATCTATATTGTCTTGAATTTTTTGAATTGTCTGGATGATTTATGGACACCAAGGGTTGAATTTGAGCTCCTGAGGGTCTGTATTAGCTTCCAACCAAATTTTAGCCAATTTTGGGTGGACCCAGGTGCCCTAAGTGACCTAGTCCTATAACTTTCAAATGAAATTGAAATCCTAAACCTCTAACAATGTACTAAGCTGGTGCACTTCACAGAACATGTAATTGAGCCTAGATTTGCACACAAGAAGGGAAAATAGGGAAAATATTGTTTGGGGGTTGTATAAGGGATCTCCTTTGTCAAACCCTAGGTTGTGACTCAACCCTGTACAGTGGGAAAATGGAAGAAAATGCACAAAGAGAGATTGCTCATGTTTCCTTATTACACACTCGAAAGGAAGATGACCCAATAGGCTCAAGTAGGACCTAAGCACTAAATGATTCAATGATCCTTCTCTGATAATGATTAGAATAGGTTGATTAGAAGGGAATGTGATTGAACATTTCAAGACAAAGGGCTAAATAAGAAGAAATGACAACTTTTAGCAAAAACAGACAGACATAAATTAGACAAGAACTTGCAGTAATGTGAAATAGAAACTACAAAGCAATACTAACCTATTATCTGAATTTGAAGTTGATTTGGAGGGTATAGAATGCCCTGGCCATTTTGTACTCGAGTATATAACGCATTTCCCATTGTATACCCTACAATTTTGTCTAAAACTTTCCCTGTCGGATTGTGTACTTTCCATATCTATAGCAATAGATTCGCCACATATTCCTTGACAATGAAAATGTTTCTTTCAATGTGATCAAATATGTTGATACAATAGCTTTGACTTAACACAAAAACCCAAGAGGAAATCATGAAAGACAAAAAAGACAAAAACCTTTTGTAATGGATGTTGTAGTTTGCCACATTGCTTGATTGAGATAGAAAAAATGACTTGAAAACTTGGAGTCTAGGATGCTTAAATGTGTATAGATATTCTTCCTTCATGGTGGAGTCATTTACTTGGCCTTCAATGAAAGAAAGAAGCTTGATCCATGGATAATATTACCTTCAAAACACCTTAGAATGCTTGATATCTTGCTTGAGAATGCTTGAATACAAAATTGTAGGAGAGATCTTGAAATCTTGATTGTCTTCTTGTACTTGATTCTTGTTACCAAAGTGAGAAGAGAGGTTGTTTACATACCTCTCACAATATTTTGGGCATTAAAACTCGAGATGGCTAACCGCAAATCCAAATACCCCACTAAATCCTAGATCAAAACCCAGGCAAGGCATTCTATACCAAGTATAAAATGCTTAAGGCGTTGTATACCAAGTATAAAATGCTTAAGTCGTCATATCCAACCAATCAGAGCTTAAATTTGGACCATAGGCCCCAAATAATTAGGGGATGTCAAATTACAAGGTACACGTGATTTCGAGGTCGAGAGGAAGTACAAAGGCCACAAATTGTAACATTGGGCCCATGTAAACTTATAAATGATTGAAAAGTAAAAATAATAGAGCACACCTAGAAATAAGGGCTCACATTAATATTTAGAGAAATTAAAATATCATATGACACATAATTGAATTTAGGTGTCCATTAAGTGCCATATGAAGTCCTATTATGCATGTTAAGATGAAAACACACTAATGTGGGTGCTAAACAATCAAGAAATTATACACGCTTATTGGGTGCTTATAATTTATGACAGTACATTTAGCCCCCCAAGCTTTAGCGAGAGTGTAAGACAACCTCATGCTCATGGATGGAGAGAGAGAGAGAGATTGTCCTATAGTCCCAAATGAGACGTGAAATATAATTTAATGTTTTCGACTACGTTGCTTGAAATAGGTGTAGATCAAGCAAACAATCAACTTCATCATAGCCCTGAATAGAACTTGGCCCTTTGCGCTTACAACTAGAGCAACACTAAAAACATCAAGCGATAAAAAGCAACTTAAACGAAAATAGGTTTTTAAAGCTTTTAATTGGTTTATATAATCGTTCGTTTACTTTTGATATTCTCAGATTGCTCAATGAAAAACGGATACTGAAGTGAAGAATTAGATGCCTACAAATGTTAGAGAAGGGTATATCAAACATGATTGGCAGAGATGAAGACTTAGCTAAAGTGCAACTTAAGCAATAAGCCAAAAATTGATGAAGACTTTAGCTAAAGTGCAACTTAAGAAATAAGCCAAAAGTTGACACCCTGCACCAAGTATTCATCTTGCCAATAATGATGACCCTTCTTAACAAACAAATCAATTTGCAGTATTCATCTTGCCAATAACGATGGCCCTTCTTAACAAACAAATCAATTGTGGCAAAGGGACACCTGAAAAAAAAAGTATAAAATTTAAATTTTAAAAATATAGTGGAAAAAGAAAAAAAAGGTGAAAGGACAAAAAGGCAAGCTAACCTCAACGGGGAACTCAACTTCTGATGAACCAGATGCTAAGAGTTGAAGAAAGGTGATTAAAAAAATTGAAACTTTTTCAAAAAGATTAACTTCCAAAATATATATACCACAGAAGTTGGAACTGAAGAGTTAGCCAAAAAATGGCCGACACATTTACAACGTTATTTGATTTGCAAAGAACGAATGATAGGGAAGAACCCATACGGCCATCTACAAACATAAGGGTAGAGTGCTTTACTGCCAACAAGATGTCAGTGGATTGTATTCAGCAGTGCTGCTCGGACGAAGCATGAACAAGCTATCTTGCTTAAGCACCAGCCCGCTAAGGTTTGTGGATTGAGTACAAATAATTTGAACCGAGATAATTAGAAAAGGAGTTAATATGTAAAGACTCTGATCACTTTACTTCTCCATGTAAGATAATCTGTCACTCTTCTGGAAACCAAAGGGACCACCATGGTACTTGAATGAGGTAGCTAAAACTAGTGTCATATTTGAAAGACAATACTAACCGAAGTAGCTACTTAAAAGCTTAAGTGGATTGGACAGAGATCATGCCCAAGTTGTCTTAATGAGTTATAACTTGACAGTGTTTCAGCTAAACATCTACCTCTACCATATGATTAGCCGAAGGCCTTAGAGAATTATGTGTCATAGATGCAAAAGTACATTCAAATTACATTAATTGGGCAAGTTTCTAAAATCTAAAAAGAAAAATCTTAAATCTGTAAGGCTTATACTACAATATATTCAGTGATAAATTTTGTTTGGGAATCGTGCACATTCAAGGTAGCATGAATTCTGAGCTCGATGAAGATTGGAATAAAGATTTGAGAACCCAATTTCTAGGTCCATGCATCAATAAGACGCATCGTACGTAGTCCAACCAACCTTGTTTATTTGTATGAGTTGAGGTAGAGACAAAAAGGAGCCCTGTTAAGCATGTCTTGCAACAACTCTTACAAAAGAGAAATATAGTTACCCTATGTTAGTCTGTGAGCACCAATTTGCTTTCGTGTCATAATTCACCAAGTAGAAAATGTCAGCTTGTTTTCAACTAAAAGGATTCATGATTCGCCTCTTGTGAAGCCCAGATGAGGAGCTTAAGGGGCTTGGAGATTATCAACGTTGGTATAATAATCTACACAGGGTCACAAAATGTTAAACTGTGGCTGTCTCAATTCTTTCATATCCATGAATATATTACAGTAAATCGTTCCGTGGATCTATTTGACAATTTCAATATCAATAGCATCGATGACATAAACTACATCACACTCAATCGAGGAAACGATGTAATTTGATTAAGTGTTTTACGAATTCTACATGAGCACCACAAGTTGGACTACACCTTTTATTAGAAATTAGAATATACAATATGAATTGCCCGACCATCAGGATAAAGCCAATGAAAGAGATGACTGGACTAGAGAATGACATGGTATTCGGTGGAAGGGCGGGTGCCACGGTGAGTAGGAAGGAGGTCACCACTTAGTTTGACCAGAACCAAATTGGAAGAGAGATCTCTTCAAATCAAGTGAACATAAGCCCAAGTGAGGTCTTCCATAAATACCAAAGAGGCTCCTCATCTAACTTTTCCCTCCCCACCCTCCGGAAGGGCCCTCCCATCTGAAGCCATCAATAATAGAAGCCTTGACTCACTCAAACCAAAAGTAAGCACATCTTGCTTAGGGACCCACAGAATCTTGCTAAGATTTGTGGCTTAGTATAAATGTTCTAAGCCCAAAAAGTTAAAAGGGTTCTAAGCCCAAAAAGTTTGAAGGGGTCCTGCAGCATATAACCCGAAACATCTTGCTTAGGGACCCACAGAATCTTGCTAAGATTTGTGGCTTAGTATAAATGTTCTAAGCCCAAAAAGTTTGAAGGGATCCTGCAGCATATAACCCGAAACTCTTGTAACAAAAAATGATACTTATAACTATATTACATGAAAAATGAAAAAAGTTCAATTATATCAATAAATGTCATTTCATGCAAATTTCTCTCAACAGTACATTAAAAAGAGCCCCACCGCCCATACCTGTGTCCACATTTCCTCAAAATTATATTTAAGTGTAGCATAGCCATAGACTTACTCGTACAATTACCCTATGCTTCAAATTGGCATCACCCTATGCCTTGTATAGTAGAGACTGGTTAAAATAGAAACGAAATGCCTAAACCTCAACTTTAAAACATAGACCGAGACTGAATAGCCATTGCCCTGATTTATGGTTTTTATGGTATTGCTCATGTGGTTGAGAAAGAAAGAACTAAAATACAAACCATTTATACAAAATGACTGAAAATAATTGATTGAAGTTATTGCCATAATAACATAAGCACAACTAGGATTTTAATTTTTTTCCCTTATTGTCCAAGTAACAAGCACTGAATCATGTTGTGCTTTAGTAATCAATAATAAATACAAGAATGGTACCAAGCCCAATTGGCCAAACAATTAAATGTCGGTAGGAATGACCGAGACCTTAAATTTTACTCTTCAATAATTGACGCCAACCGTAATGCTTTGTATTTCCCAACTGCATATCATACCAACAAATAAAAGACATTAAATCTTTCCAAGTGATAAGAAAGGGTCAAGGGACCAAGAGATATTTTCTACAAAATCAAAGCATCCATCCTTCACACCAGGCATTTACCAAAAAAGGAAAGATAATAAAATGATAATATGATCCAAAATCAGAGGCCCACAGATCTTCGTCTGCACCTTTGAGTAAAAAACTGACCCACCTAAACAATGGAGCACTGTTTAATCAGAGCTAACACATTCTTGCTTCGCTGAGCGCCGTTTATTTCGTTGCTGAGTTCTTGCTTTGCTAGCAGCAGAATTTGGTGACATATATAGCCTCTGCAATCACCAAAAGCAAAACAATTTGTGACCTAACATTTATTAAAAATCAGAAGTCAAAAATAAGTAAAGAGCAGTCCAAAAATTTGTACACAAGAATCAAAGAAATTAAAGAGGATTATTACCTCCTGAAAGAATCAGTAAATAACATTCTCTCAACTAAGAAAAATTGACTCCACTAATTTCCTTATAGCAATCCAAAAGTTATATTAAAAAAATCAGTTGAAAATTATCTGAAATCTGAAAGGAGTTGACTAAAAACGATCCCAGTAGGTCACAATTTTCCTACTATCAACAAACAGAATCCAGTATTAAAACAAATCTCCAGATAAAAGAACAGATCATTTGGAAATTGGAAAACTCGTGCATGGCAAAAATACACACTGCTTCATTTTCTTGTGCTTTTCATCCATTTTGGTTTGCTTTTGCATCTGGACTTGGACCAAACATTTCTAGATTTTATTACATCCTCCTGGCACTAGATATCAATGTATTTAGGTAGGGAGCATTGCAACTTCAGCTCTCAATATTGAGGACTGTGGATGTAGAATTAAAGATTGGTATTTGAACCTAAGTAAGGTGAAGGTCAACCTTATGGTACCTGGGCAGAATATCTTACATTATCTTACATTTTGGTGAATATTATTTTCTCTGCTTGATGAGGATTATTAAAGATTCGGAGGTTCTACATAATATATTATTACAATCTATAAGCCATAAAAAATAATTCAGACTTGTGGTGTATTAGTTTTTGGGGATGATGGTTAAAAACCTCACAGACCCATTTAGATTTCTATAAAAGTACCATTTCATATGCCACCTCTGCTAAACTATTTATTTTTATAAAAATGTCACCTGTATTTGAAAAAAATTTAATTTGAAACTGGAAAGAGATTCTCAAACTAGATGCAAGGTTGTAAATAGAATTGAGCACAAAGTTGAATGCAATAGAAAAGTTTCGTTCTACCTATAAAGTTGCAGGTGATAATATCATCATAAACATTGATTTGGGTTGCCAGAATCTTGGATGTGTATAATTTCTTTAACAGGGCATCCCATTCTACTACAATTTTTGACATACGTGAGCCTTGTGGTTTTAGACCAACAGAAAGATTACAGTGATGTTAATTGGACCATAGAAGCAAATATATTTCTGGGGTTTTCCAAGCATACCAAAAGATAAAAGACATTTTCAATTCTCAAAATATTATCAGGAACCCAAAAATGCAGAAAAAATCAAACAAATAAAATAAAAAGAAACAAATGATATTTACATTTAAAGCCACCCTAATAGTCTACAGAGTGAAAGCGTGTACAAAATGAATTTTGAAATATGGATGTTTTGAAATATAGATTTTCTTCATTAATATTAAGTTTGTTGATCACAGACAGTTGTGATATCAATCTCTTTAACAATGTATAAAATAACTCTGCCAGAATGATAATAAACCCTCATGCAATAAAATACAACTAAAGTAAATAAAACCTGTTATCCCTACCATTCTCCATAATTATCCAGTCGAAGAGACTAATCTATACTGATATAAATACACCAATAGTAACTATGGTTTTGATAACGACAGTCTCCCTAACCTCTTACAGTAGTTACAACAATCATACCTGTCATTTCATGACTACGAAGTCCTGTCTTGAAAAACATGTTTCATTATTTCATACGAATCATTATGATCAGCAATATTTCCTATAATGTTGACAGGAGTAATGAGACCCATATTAAATGATCACAGTACTAATAAAAATGCTACTGAACACTGTACAAAACAAGAATGATAGAGATCAGAATAACAGAATGCTACCGATCAGTGTTCACAAGAAGATTACTAATCACAGAAGGACAGTTATGTCAAAAGACAATAAGGATGATAACCATCTCAACTGATGTGACATTATTAACAGCTCACATGTCAATAAAAACTCCCAAACAATGACCTCAATAATGCAACTACATTTACAAATTACATAACAACATTATCCATTCATAAGTAGAAATAAAAACAAGTCAACAATAGTACTAACATCTGTAGTGAAATTATAATGACAAGTTGAAGGATAGCATAAAAATTTGAAGAATTTGTCTAGTAATTATGCTCACATATTATAATTAATGACAGAAATGTTTGTTGTCATCAGAGGCAACAGTCATAATCAATCATCACAATAACAATGGTTATGTTCCCTATTCACAAGGTTTTTGAACCTTATTATACCAAGTGTCTTTGCAATTTAGTAACTATGTCATTTTTGCCATGTTACTGGGTGAGGGGCTGGGTGTGGGTGTGGGTGTGGGTGTGGGTTCAGCCCGGGTCTGCGTCCTCTCCAGGTGCAGCCCTGGCTTCACACCAGGTCCTGCAGCATTCCAAAACCACTGTCCAGGTCTGTGTTTGAAATTATCTGTCTGTTCCCCCAAAATTTGAGCAACATCTGTGCAGTGTCGTCCTCACTCCTCTGTCATTGATTTTTATCCCTTGTAGCATTAATTTAATAAAACCGAAAAATATTAGCCAATTATCATTATGAATATTTACATTTAATATTGATGTATTGACCCACTCCCACTAAATTTTTTAAAATATTAAATATAAATATTCATAATGCTATATATATTTATAATTAATATAATATATATAAATATATACATTCTCATACCCAAGGGTATAAAATTTGCTGTACTGCTGTACCCAAGCTCATAACCCGTACCCAAATCGGAAACTTAGCATTTTTGAAATACCATTGTCCCTTGGCAACAGACAATACTACCATTCAATAATGGCAGCTGCTAATCTTGACACGTACTTGCACCATTCAATGTGAATAACCCATTTATAAAAGTTCCAGAAAAGAATAATTAGAACTTGCAGGTATGAGGCATTTATAGAACAGAAATCCAAATTCATCTTACCATCAATATATCACAACATATCCATGAAAACTATCGTCAAAGTCATGGTCAACAATAACTTGCAAAAACTAGCAATATTTTCAGAAAAATGTCAAGAACCCAACTGAGAAAAGATATATCAAGCTATATTGCAATATTTGAAAGACATCTGCTTCTATTACTTCGACTGTTTCTTTGATGGGTTCATGCAGTTTATATTAATGATCTGAAATCCAAGTTATCTCCTGTTTCTGAGCGTAGTTTGAATTTTGGTTTCTATAGTTTATCCATACACGTCTGAGATATGATGAACATTTTATCCCATCCGGAAGGAAAACTCCATCGGCATAAGTGCACTCTCATGTAAATGAAATCATTGGCTATAAAAGAATGTATTGGAATTGACCAATGCTACTTATGAATTGATTTACTGTTATTACATTTGTTTCAG
>MU227297.1:1517674-1536863 GCA_018584345.1 Thuja plicata
TCTCACGGTTTGCTATAGGGTTACTAACACAATGGCAGCAACGAATAACATTGAAACCTAGGAATTAGAGGAATCTATGATTAAACTCCAATTAATCTTATACCATGTGCTGATCATTTACACCTTCTTCAGCTGATCATTAATATCCACTTGAGAAACTTCTCTTTGCAGCTAAAACAGAACTTATTGGAGCAACTGTAACAAGATCTAAAACTTTATCCTTTGACGGAATAAGGCGTGGAAATGAGAGGAATCTCATAGTGGAACAACCCTTGAGACTTCTAGGTGGCTGGCTTGTCAAATAGCCTCCTCTATAGGGGCAAGCTTTGCTCCTTGACCACCCTTGAATAGAACTTTATTGTATTACCACTAGCAGTTTCCAATTGCAGAAGGTAAACTAGAATTTTCTGGGCAGATATCAGCACCTTGGGCACAAACACTCTTCAAGACTTCTAAACATTTTCCCCAAAGGACGACTATCATTTGAGGCTTGGACGATTTTTATAACTTCCTCTAAATGCTGGCCCCATTTTACAACTGGGTTTACCTCTCACACAGATCATATATGCCACTTGTGGTCCAGTTTAATATAACTGACCGAATCCAAATGTTAACTGCAAAACTGATTAAACTACTCCATCACTGATGAGTAACTGACATATTTCTAATGGTGACTGCATGATTACATAAATGTTGAGTGAATGACATATCCCTAATAATGACTGCTGGATCGACAAGTATCAGCATTATTCCAATCATACCTTCCTAAATGACAGGACTTTGACAGCTAACACAAAGGTGCCTTTTTTACTTAATGCATCATGAGAAACAACATGTCTCTAGGCATTTCTTTACGAAATTATTGTGACAATAATTCCCACATTTGAAATAGCCTTTCTGTTCCACACTTTAGAGTTAAGACTCAGTAAACTTTTCCGAAACATATAACTTAGCAGTATTGGATGAAATACTTGTGACAACATCTCGCTTATTAAGTTATTTGAAATGCCCTTTGTCTTCAAAGACTTACAGTTAAATTTTCCAAAACATACAGTTTTATATTAATTTATCTCCTAAGCATCAAAATGAATTTCTAAAGCATTTGTTTCTACTACTATTATTTATTTATATGAAAAATCTTATATCCAACTTCAACATATGATTGTTCCTCTTGATAGCTCCCTCGATAATAGATCAGAATCTCCTCCTTTCAATAGGCTGCAATCAAGTCCTGTGAGAAGAAGCTTGTTTCTATAAACAATAAAGGTTTATAAGTATGTTGCTCTTCCAAATTTAGCAAACAAAGACATTAATAAATAATATTAACCTTAAAGATATTAAAAATTTACTAATTTAGCAAACAAAGATATTAATTATTTAGTAAACAAATATATTAATAAAACATTCTAAAGGATATTGATAAACATCTTTAATATTAATTCAAATTAATGTCATTTCAACTTTTGATATTTATTGTATTTAGAAATTTGAGGAGAGATTTTTATTGTTATTGAGCAATTGACACTTCACTAAAATTTCTCCCTCATTCCTTCAAAACAACTTTGGCCCCAATTTTACAAACCATTTGTCGTATCATTAATTTCCATATATAAGTCAAGTCCCATCCCTTGAAAAATTTCTCATTTTTGTGCACTACCAATGAGAATTTTATTCCAATTTTCTTAGATAAGCCTACTAAAACGTGTCATTCTTACTTTACAAAACATGTTCTATTAATTTCTTTAATTGGTAATCGCTCATAAGCATAAGTTCTTAGAGGACTTGTGATGGTTGACGCATGTGTACAAACCCATGTGCAAGTGCAAAAATAGCTACAGCATGAATCAAAATGAACCTCTCAAAAAGCCTTCCCCCATCACTAATTATTCAAATTTTAATCGCTCATGGGATTCAGAAAAGGGATTTGCCTCTGATCCTCTCATTATCTCTCAATTTCATCAATCCTTGATTTTTGGTTTTCAATTAGACTGGATTTCTTGTACAGGGAAAGCTACTTTGACAAGATTTACAATTCTCAAATATAAGAGCAATTTTTCCTGAATTTTATTTTAAATTGTTTCATTTTGAGGCCCTCTTTTAGTGATTGTATATAACAATTTCAGTAAAATTTATGTATGGATCACCCATTAACGAATTAACTTTAAGCAAGATAAAACAGAGATGAGATTCAATGGATACCGCCAAAAGCAAGAAATTTGAAATTGTACTTTGATGGGGCATCTTGAAGTATTCCCAGTCTGAATGAGACAGATTGTTTTACCAGCAGAAAAATGATCCTGCATGGGCAGCTCATCAATTCATATCTGTAAGGGAACTATTAATGGAGCAGAATTCCTATCTCTGACCAAAGGGCTTCCCACAACAACACAGCTTGACAAGAGATGAGAAGATGTAGATTCTCAAATTATAACAAAAGGCAATGATATACGACTCCCGGCTAGAAATTGAATGGCATCCTCAGTGGAGCATATCATTCTTCACAACTAAGCATTGCCATAAAGAAGCAGACAGGCCTGCAGACAGTCTCACCAATGCAGGAATTGATCAAGATACTATCTCACTAGCATTTAGCAAAAGTTTCAAGGCATGAATTACAAAACCCTCATTGGAATTTCCATCACCTGATTCTTTGGTGGCAACAGTAACGTAATGTAGGGATTATGTGGATTTATTAAGCGTGCTGACTTGTAGATAAGATTGTTTCTCAAGATAAAATTTTGTCCTGGGTTGAGGTTCTGGAAGGAATAGTTGGAATTCTTGGCAATGCACTGACGAAGAAAGCAGTAAAGATGTAGTGCTAGGCTCGGGCGAACTTACAATCATTCACAAGCTCCTTTGAAGCTCTCAGGACAGACTGATGAGATGCTGGTACATGTCAGAGACTTCCAAGTTCCAAGTAAAGCTTGACAGCCAACAAGTTAAGCTGTCAAGCTCTTGAGCTTTGTTCATCCTGAGCAAAGCCTTGCTGTTGAATTGTTGTTTACAAAATTGACCTCACCTAATGATAGAAAGATGGGGAGGCCAAAAAGAAGATGGCAGTTATGGATTCAAAGGTTGCTGGAATTTACAATGGATAACTCAAGCCAGAGGAAGAGCTTAAATAGGAATTCAACTTATAGGAAGCGGACAAGGCGCTAATGAAACACACATTAGAAGTACAGAGGAAGCAATTCAAGATGCAAGAAAGACAAGACAGACGAGAGTTCCACTACACCTGTTAAGTCACATGGAAAATTTTAATATGCTTATTCCGGCAGCATGATTGTCAGAACAAGTTGAAGACCAGCAGTGTTGGAGGTTCAATCAAGCCCCTGGATGCTCGATTCCGTTAAGCTTAATTGCTCTGATTTTTTTCTCAACTGTGGATAAGTTTAACTTGTTTAGGCTTATCTTCCTTTTTGATTGCTAGTATGGATGGTTAAGAAACACAAAGGACTGGGGCTGTTACATTAAACTAACAGTAAAACCGGTTTCCAAGTGAATTTAACAAGAAGGATGTGCCTCTTTTGTGGCATCTAAGCCAAGTGTCACCAAAAAATAAGAATTTACCAATTAAAAAAACAAAAATAAAAGGTCTGATGTAACACGGGCAGGCGACTGATACGGGCAGATGCAAATCCAAAGTCCTCATAAGAAGAAATAATAAATATCACTCTGTAGCGGACCTAAACCAAAGGATACCGCCAGAAAAATCACTTCAGAACAATTAATAAACAAAAAAAAATGAAATTTGTCGAGAAATAATGAATAATAAATTTTTGCTTAGGTCGCACTACCTAAAATTCCATGCCACCACAAAGAACATGAGCATCCACTGAGAAGTTTACATTGCGGGGTTGTTCAAGACAAGTCCCTAGAAAAAACCTTTCGAAAATTAATTCCTCTACAGCAAAATTTAATCAAAAATTCTCCTACTTTTGTTAGTATAGCCTCCCCGAGGAGGATATATGTATAACATCAACTCTAAGAATATTCGCATATTTAACCTAGATATTTATTTAAAAACACTGCAGAAAAATTATTTCGCCGGCAGAATGCAATAATTAAATCTAACAACAACATAAAAACGAAATAAGTAATTATAAAGACCTAAAATTCGAGAATTAAATAAAAGCAAACTAATTGACAAGATATGAGAACTTACTTCGCCCCATGTTGAATAATTAATATTCTGCAGAGCGCCTTATTGAACTACCGACTGGTTATTTACGAGAAACTAAAAAATTACTACAACGTCTATCTCTCTGCTGCAGACAACAAATGGTGGCAAAATTAACCGCTACAAGAAACCGCCAATTGCCCGGATCGTCACAATTTTGAGCAGTGTAATGGACATGGAGAGCTCTGAATTGTCTAGGGTTTACAGCCATGAACCTGAGATTTGGATTTTTATATATTTGCAGAGACCACAAGAAGAAGATATCTCATAGGAGAAACCCAAGAGAGAAATGAAACCCTAGGATTAAATAAACGAACTTATTTTGCTTTGTTCTTCCTTGCCTTCCGCTGCTGTTCACATCAATCCCTTCCGTCAATATATCTCTAGAACTTTATTATTATTCCGTCCATAATTATTTTTTCCCCTTTGACCGCCCAAAGGTATTTTTCATTTGTCACAATTTATGTGGTGTTGGAATGTGGAAAACCCACGGTTGCACTCTTTATAGCCAGCGAAGTACCGCATCCAAGTTTGAAGGAATTTTGGAATTTTGAAAAAGGATTATTCTTTATGTGCAGCGGAAAGAGGGTATATTCTCGGAATCTTCTATAGAAGTGCCTAGTGTGGGATTCAAACGTGTAAGATGACAGGAAATAAAGCATTGAACTTGCAGCTAATTTCCATACAAAATGGCATTTTAAAAAACTTTTAAATTTGTAAATATAATATTTCTTTTATTTGATGTTTGTGGGTAGTTTAAAAATAATAGAGTAGGAGCTGGTAAAAAATAGAGGATTTTAGAAACTGTAAGTGTGATTTCAAATATTATTATAGATTGTGAAAATATCACATTTATCATATTTGTGTATGTTACCATCATGCTAGATATTTCTGAAAACAAGGTTCTAGATGATGGATATGTTGACATCAATAGATATGAGGTCAAATATACAAAAAATTGAACCTTTTCTAAGAAGCTACTAGGATTTCCAAAGAAGAGAAAATAAAAAATATTCACTAGAGACTCTACCACACAAGGACGCAGGACTATACAAGAGGTTAATTAACCAAGATAATGACTTTGCCCTAGAAGTGGTAAGGTCAAATGAAGAATGTCAAAGATAGATCCACAAATATGATATAATAATTTGGATGTAAATAGTGATTTTTTTTTAACCATTACAATCAATTGGCTAAACATGTGTGTGTGTGTGTGTGTGTGTGTGTGTGTGTGATAGTTTGTAATGTAGCATAATATGTCTAATGTACTTTGTCAAAGATGGCCTTGCATGATCCATTTTATTTGTTTTGGTGATAAGTTCTTGCATGGCCTAAACAATTGGTATCACATTGCATAGACATTTTTTTTTAATTCGTATTGTGTAGAAATTTTGTGTGATCATGATATCAATGTTTTTTATGGAGACATTATGTAGTCTAAGCATTAGGATAGTCACTAGTTGACCATAGGACATAATGGTTATGACATATAGTTTGCTATGTAAATATCTCTTATATATGCTCTATTTTCAATAAAAATAATCTTATTTTAGATCGTCAACCCAAAAATATTTGTAACAGACTAAAAGTTCTAAGCAAGGAAAATAAACAACTATCTGTTGACATTAAAGAAGAATGCACCAGTATTGAATGCAAAACTGTAAAAGGAAAAATAAATGAATATTCTAGTGTAATTTTTTTAAAACATAATTAAAACAATTGCATTAAATGAAACATAAAATTGCTAAAAGGAGAGATATTCATCAAATATTATCTTTTTCATTAGACTTGATATAAAATATGAAGTAAGGAAACATTCTTACTATGGTTGTACTAGCATCATTGGATTTGTTATGACTTTCTTTTATGTACTTCAATGTAACATAGGGGGAAAGTATCACTAGGGTGTTTTTACCACCCAACCACGGATCTAATACTTATTCCCCTTGCTCACTTCCTACTCGAAATGGGTATGGCCCTTCGCAAGGGATGTAAACATGGTGATAAACAAGCCTTCTAGAACTGGTGTAAGATCCTACATAACTCTAGTCGGTCATACTCTATAGTTGCTCCTAACTAGTATGACTCCTAACTAGGAATATATTGGGAACATTACGAACTGACTAACACTAGCATAGTTTAGTGCACACTGGCCAAGCTTTCTAATGCAACATGTTGGAGCTTACAATCTAGTTCTTCACCCAATCCAACTTGGTACAATATCCTACATAATGTGGTAGGCTAATTTATGTGTACATAAGTCTTATAGTTTTACTAGTCTTAATCCTTTTGGTTGAGGTACCTTATCAATAGTGAGGTTCCTATCTAATTTCACTTTAATATTTACATACTTATTGTACGCCAGGAAAATTGTTAGTATGCAAATATGAATAGGCTAACCACAAAAAACCATAAACATTGTATTTAAACAATCCTAACCTATCAATGAAGCGCTAGAATCAAATTTGCATAACAAATCATGAAAAATGAAAACAATAAGAATCATGCAAACCTTGTAAATTGCTTCATTGTTTTTCTTTGTCCTCTTTACTATTGCTCTTATTGACAATTTGCACTAACAATATTGAAAATCAAGTATGAAAATATGATAGCAAAATGAGGATCCTCAAATCGTGGTTAGCCTCAAAATGAAGAACAAGACCCATTAAATAGAAAATTGATTTAAAAAATGAACAGACATCAAGAAGAAACGAACAAACAAAAGGAAAAGAAGAACGAAAAGACAATAATAAAAGCTCAATAATAAAATAAATTTATACTTTCCCTCTAAAAAAGCCCAAAGGTCATTTAAATAACAAAATATTTAAATGTGAAATGAAATAAGACAATAAAAAGCCATTTAAATTTGAAGGTGAAATAAAAGACAATAAAGCATAAATAAATGAAATTTATTTATGCACAAAGGGGACATTAGGACATATGGATATTAATTAAATAATTGTGAAAATTATTTAATTAAAATTAAGATAAAATAACAAACTTATAAAAAATAAATGAGAAGGCGATAATAATAAAAGATAAATGAAAGCTAATTAAAATCACTCAAAATTGATCAAAAATAGCTAAAATTGATCAATGACACAAAAGACAACTGAAAATGGGAGCCAACAGCGATGAGCATTTTTAGGTGTCTACACTTGTCATAAGAAAACAACATTATCAACCATCCTATTTTTTGTTATTTAATTGATCTAGTTTGTTGTTTGATTTTTTTTCTTCGATGAATAATTAAGATTTAGGATTCCTAGCTAATATACCATCTCATAGTTACTTACATCAATAGATAAAGAACTTTGCAACGAAACTCCCTTTGCTTACAATCTCATTTAAGGGCCAAATCTGCACTCCTATTTGAACATAAGATTCGTGTACTACTATAATATTTCATATTGGATTGTTACAATGTCCTTTATCCACCCTATTCAGTTTTTTATTATGGTAAAAATAGGTTTTGAAGGGGCCCTGAAAGCAGATTTTAGTGGGAATCTGAAACCCAACCATGAAGAAATGTTGCTAAAAAGAATACTTTTAAAACCAACAGCCCATAGACAACAATCTTCCAGCAACTAAAAAGGAAGATACATTAAAAACCTTAGTTGCCTAAGAAACCAGTCAAAGCCTTACATCATTAAATTAACTGGAGTGTAAAAACTCCCCAGACAGAAGACCAAGGTTTTGACATGGAACCTAGAACCAACAACCTCACAGAGCAACATTGCCCCAAAACTTGCCTTTGAACATAACCAAAAACTCCCAGCAACCAAGATGGGCCCTTGAAAACTTTCAGCATCCACCTGCCTGCACCTACTAGCCACAAGCAGCAAACACCTCTGAAAAGAAAAGACGAAAGGAAACCAAAAGACTCCCTCTTCCTTGTCTTTAGAAGCAAATCTAATGCCCTTCAGCCCAAGAGGAAAACCTCCAGCCCTAAACATGCACCTCATCACAGCCCACTCCAACTGCATAACTAAAGGGCTCACCCCCTATCATTTCCATCTAGCCATCATGTGGCAGCAAGAAGGAGCAGACCACTCCCCAACCCAACAACCTCCTCCCAGCAGTCGCAGACCACCTCAATAGGCTGAGCCTTCACCTCAATAGAATCTTCCATCTCAATATGAAGAAAGGAAGAAGAAAACAGAGATAAAGACAAACTCCACCTCCAAGAGGCCACACGAAAAGCACCCACCTCTATAGAGATATACTCTGCCTCAGTAGGAGTATAGCATAGAAGGAAAAGGCAGTAAAGGGGGCCATCCCTGCAAGAAAAATCATATAAAAATAGGGGATGAATAACCTCATTTAAAATTAAGCCAATGACACAAGAATAGAAAACACCTTCCAAAATGGGGTCCTGCCATTCTGCAACCACAGCACAGGCAGACCACATTCCAAGTTTTTAACATTTTTTACACTAAGGCATCTCTTCCTCCCCCAAATAGTTCCTTCTACCCCAAACAGGGATACACAAACAGAGACCATGGAGCATAGGGCAACGAAAGGGCATTTCATAGGTATAACCCACTCTCCACTCAACCAAGTGTACAGGAAGAGAACCTTCCAGTACCATAACCATCAGTCTTATAGTGACAACAGAGTTATTCAGAAGTATCCAAACCCCACAGCCCAAAAGATAGGGGCAACCTCAACCCCATTGATGGCGACACCAACCGCACCTTTGGCCTCCCCATCCTCAATGTTGCAGCCGCAACCACTATCTTTGCCTCTCAGCACCATCCGCTGCTAAGACCTTCCCCAAACAAAGCAGAAACAAACAGTTTATACCCCACCATGTTCTTCATCCTCCTCGTCGATGTCTCCTCCTTCATTGTCACCTTCTCCCGCTTCTTCCACACCTGTGGAAACCCTAGTCGCTCTCGCTCCCACTCCCACTCTGCTCGTCATGCTAATCAATCTAAAGATCCAAGACAATGTGCGAAAAAGTATGAGAATAATGCAATCAGTAGTGAATGTCAACATTATCCACCCAAGTGCAGAATCCAAGACTCGGACACTTTTCAATGACTATTTTTTTATATAAAATTAATTGAGTTTCAAACCATAATTGAAACTACTTTAGCATTGTCAATAATGGGTTGGCTCTTACCCATAGAGATGGGTGATGTATTGTCACATGAGCAATCTTAAAACTTTATTTCAAACTATCTTAGAAATTGAGATTAAACTTAAGAATTCCATTTATGATTTAACACAGTCCCTTTTGCCTAACGTTGTTGCAATCTAAGGCTATTTAAAAATTGGTGCTACTTGTTGTAGACACCTACAATTGGTCAAAGCAAGTCAAATCAGAAATTAATCAAATACAAGTCATTTTGAATTAATTAATATCAATAAATCAAATAACTAGGTAATTGAATTAATCATTTAATTACATAGTGCATCAATTGATTAAATTCAATTCAATAAATCAATCGTGGCTAAAGTAATTAATTCCCTTGAATTAATTGAATCATAATATTCCTCACGCACCACTACATGACAAATAATCACTCAACCAATGGGAAATGAGGAATGCACGTACATGGATTGCAAAACGGTTTTGCTATCTTGACCATTCAACCTTGAAAGAGAATCTTGTCCAATCAAAGGTTTTAATCATACTTTTACCATGGTTACCCAAACTTACCCCATGCACCCCTAGAAATCTTATAAATTGGAGGCATAATTAAGTACAAACCACCAATTTACTTTACGTCATTACATCCACTTTCATCCAAGCATCATAATTAAACTTAATTTGCATCCACTATCTTTGGAGGAAAATTGGTAATTTCATAGCATCGTCATAATGGAAAATTCATCCATGTTTGGAGTAGATTTGAGCATTTAGAATAGGGCAATTCATCTTAAATTGCATACATTTGTATCTTAGATTCATCTTTTCATCATTCTTAGCATAATTCTTGTTTTAGGGGTTGTCAATTTAGGATTGCTTTGCAGCTGAGAGCATTCTTTTAGTCCTTCTAGCTAGAGATCCATGAGATGCTCTCAATCATGTCAATTTGAAAGTTAATTAGCATAGATCATTTAAATTTGAATTGATAATTATGATTGAATTAATGTTTCATGAAGGTTTGTAAATTGTAGGTTTACACACACATAAATGGCGCCCACTATGAGGCCATGGCATCATACTAACATTTGATTTGGATTTGTGAGTGTTTTTAGTGATTTGCAAGTTCAAACAGAGCAGAATAGAGCCTTTACCCTGAAGTTCAGCACCTTTACTCTAAATTTCAATGCCTTTACACATAATTGCAGTGCCTTTACACATAGTTTCAACACTTCTGCAACAAATTTCAACTCCTATGCAACAAAATTCAACTCCTATGCACTAAAGAACAACGCTTACATAGAGGGAGTCGACATTTGCAATTTTTTTTAGTTCATTTTCATTTTGTTTTAGCTCCTTTTCTTTCGGTTTTAGCTCCTTTGCACAAAAGTTCAGCTCTGATGCACAAAAGTTTAGCACCTATGCTCTAAAGTTTAGTGCCATTGCACAAAAGTTCAATGCCTATAAACAAAGTTTTAGCGCCTACAAATAGAGTTTTAGCGCCTATAAATAGAGTTTTAGCGCCTATAAACATAGCTTTAGTGCTTATAAATATATTTTTAGCGCCTATTAATTTGAGCTTAAAATTTTGAAAATTTGATGACTAATTTATGTTTTGATGACTTGTAGATGGCTAAAGGGAACAAATTGAAGAAAAAATCTGTAGAATACAAGGTTTCTCCACAAGGAAAGCATTGAAAAACTAATTAGCAATTATATAGAGGGTAAGTTGGGTAAACGACTCGATTAGAGTTCAAGAATACGTTGTCTTATGGTCACTATTCTTCCATTCTTAACAAATACATAGCTAAATACAACATTGATATGCTTTTGAATGCTTCTCCTTTTTAAATAAATTCATTCAAATTTTCATTTACCTTGGATTTCAGTCACTTTTGCTCACTTTGTGTTGCACTAACATGTATGAAAGGGGATGCTTAGGATTTGGAACAATCGTCGAGGTAACGTATAATAAAAATCAATATTCTCAAAAATGTGCACAACTTCGAACAAGGTACACACAATAAACTCTTAATTTTACATGTACCTTTCATTTCATCTATTGGCAAATTTCAAATTTTCAAATACATAGCATAAGTAGGAAGACCTCATTTTCTTGTGAACAAGGGTATTAGGCCTATGCTCTCACCTTTTCAAGGTGATCAAAATGCCAAACATACCTAAGTTTCATTAGATTAACGGTCTAAAAATGAACACCGTGTCTATTGTGTTTGTAGAATAAATGTAATAAGGATATGCTCTCATCCTTCTTAGGGTGATCAAACTCCTAGACCTACTTTTATATTATTTTTCTTTAAGTAGTACATTCATTTTCAAGCCATAGTGGGCTCGCCTCCCGAGATTTTCCTTAACAAGGATGGTGAGAGGGACAACCCAAAGTGGGATAAAAAATCACTTTAACCATGACTATCCAACCCACTATATAAAAACAAATGCCTTCATCCTTATTGGGGTGAATGGAAAAGAGCAATTGTATAATATCCTTCCTCGAGTAGTCCTCATAGATTGCGCAAAACCTCCTTGGCATTGGTGGGAAGCTCTCGTAAGAAAGGTAAAATCAAAATCTCTTTGAATGTAATCTTTACTATAACCTGGTTAAGTAGTAATCCTACCTATTTTATCCATGTTAAGCCAAAATTGACCATAGGTAGCTTTCTTTAAATTGTTTTCTAAGTGAATGACCCATGGAAATCGATGGAGAACATACACTTTTTGTGTAGATTAGGGTGGAAAACAAATTGTTGTGAGGTTTTTGTGCTTGATGATCCAAAAAATAAGAAGAACCCATCCATCTGATATCAAAAATTGAATCACCAACTTCACAAACTCGTAGATTAAGAAAAGATCAGGCAGTAAAGTGCCTGTAAACAATCAAACAACGATGTAAATAATCAAACAATGTATGTAAACAATCAAATAGCGCATGTGCACTTTAAAACAATGCCTATAAACTATCATATAAAAATATTGAGCATTTGCAAAAATCTTGAAGCCAAGCTAGAAGCATTTTTAGATACCCTTTTTGGAGTGGGGTTATTTTCAGTCAAAACAGATCTAAAATTCTATCATACATGCCCATGGATTTCTTGGTTCAACAAATCCAAGGTCTCGAGAGACAGATTCATGATATAAAATAGGCTAGAAATTAACTAATAACAACAATATCTGAGAAATACCTCTGAGAAACAAATAACATCATAGCTAATGCACAAATTCAAGGAATACAAAAAAAAAAAAAACTAAAATGGAACAACAAAGGGATAAAAATCAAAAGGAAAATCTTGAATCAAATGTTTCTTTTATAAACACAAGTGAACCTAAATATCCCTTGGATAGAAGGTTTACCCATTTGGGACAATCTCTTGAGTCAGCATTAAAAGAGCTTCTTGAATATAATCTCATAACATTACCTCGAGTGTCCTCATGTGGATTTAATTGTTTTAGCAACTATTGTGCATACCATCAAAATAATACACATAAAACTTCAAATTGCACGGAGTTGAAACATAAAATCCAAGATCTTATTGATGATGAGAAAATTGAGGTGGAAAATCCTAATGATTCATTTAATGAAGAACAAGACTCTAATCCCAAGAATGATCAAAATCATGAACATGTGGCTAGCAATGGCCCACATGTCACTTCCACTTCTTTCACCATTCATTTCCTTTATCTCCTAAAGCTTTGCAACATCAAGCCATAATACCACCATCAAACAATGAACCTAATGATGACATTTTTCATGTTGATCATGTTGAATCGCAAGTGCTCTCTCTAAAATAAATCCAAGCTAATCCACATATTGATCCAAGTCCCTCACATACTTCAAAAATCCTAGATCCTAAGCTATCAATACCCATCGCACCTATTTTAATTTATCCCCCATCATCCCTCCAAGAATCCCCCATGCATACCCAAACTCCTACCTTGTCCTTAGAAGTGGCTCCATGTCAAGAAGGTAATCCAAAGTGTGGATAAACAAGTCTTAGTAAAGATAAAATCAAGATACTATCCATTCTTATCAAACATTTGACCAAGATCCCATATCCCTAGAGTCCCATGATGACCCCTTCATACCCTTTCTCTTTTTCTAAGATGACACCCTTTCATTTCAGGAACAAAGTATCCCTCCAAGTTCTATACCTTATCCACCTCCTAAGAAAGATCAATATATCCCCTCCATCATTTCCAATGAGCCTATTGAAAACCAAGAGGAAAGTACCCTTTCTACCTCATCCAACGATCCACTTCCATGTATAGATAAAAGTACCCCATCGTCTCCTTGTCATAATCCCCCATGTCGACCTAAAAAATCCATCATTCCTCTTAATCCCTCTCATGATAATAAATCTCTTAAACCTTTAGTTGCTCCTATCAAAGCTATTGATACAACCATTGATATGAACATAAATCTTAAAGATGATGACCTTGGAAATATAGCCCACTTTAAAAATGTTTATATCCCTTCTACACATTATATCCCTCCATTTATGCATAAGCATATACCTTAACCATTCTCCAAATCTATTTTAGGTCACTATATCCCAAAGCTAAAGTCTTCATCCCTTCCATCCATATTGGGTCCTTATATCCCTCCATCAATCATGCCTATTATTCCTAGCTCGCCATCCACTTACCCTATCATATATCAAGATCAACAAAGGAACACATACTTGAGAAACTTTCAATCACCTATACATATGAACCCTCCATATCATTCCTATCCTTCCGTGATTCCCAAAACCTTTGGAAGCAACTTGGATGTCAAACATAAAAATCATAAATTCAAGAATCCACAAATATTCAAAGATCAACATGTCCAATATAATTGACATATGAATAAAAAGAAAAAAGAGATATCCAAAAGGATGCAAAGGTCCACCAAGCTAAAAGAAGAATCAAAGACAATGTGGGTTCCTAAATCCCTGATTAAAGAAAAGTGTTCTAAAGCATCACAAGAAAAAGGAAAAACATAGACTATATTAATTCCCAAGTTGCTCTTACAGGTAGAAGAGAAATCAAAATTTACATTCAATGTTCCAAAGGTTTACATTACACCTCCATATAAACATTTTCCATCTTCCAAATCTATTTTGGGTCATTATATCACAAAATCCACTACCTTGGATACACCATCACCGCCTTCATCCATTTTGGGTCCTTGTGTACCAAAATACTTATTCTTTCCTCCATTAAAATCCTAAGATTCTCAATCCATTTTATTTTTATCATTTCCTCACCCCTTGAGGTGTGTTTCAAAGTTGATCTTGCCAAAGTTTCCATCCACACATATACATGCTTCATATCCTCCCATCTATTATCCAACACCAATGTTCTATCATTTCATCCCCCTTATTCCATCATATGCATAAATCCCCAACCACCATCTACCTTTTTCCTCCATATCATCCCCTTATCATCACCCTGTCAACATCTTTGAGCATACTTTCAATAGTTATGGTTCACAATAACATATCTTTCAAAGGAGTACTATCCAAAAACCCAGATGCTTGAGTCCCTCCATTTTCCATCATAGATTCACTATCTTCCAAAAAGAAAAAAGAAAAAAAATTAAAAAAAGAAGTAAAGAGAAATAATTCATCTTATGGTGAAAACAACTTCTTATGGCACCTTGGGAAAATACCATGATGAAAACCTGGCAAATAGTTGTCATGTGTAGTCCACCTTCTTGTACTCTACACTTGGGGGGCAAGTTTCATCCATGCCATCTTATTCATTATATCCTACATTATCCATCATATCCCCCACCATCCATTGTCTAACATTTATCCTATCTACATACATATCCCCTTTACTATGCCATTGATCTTGACAAGGTTGATAATTTCCATGAACATCAGGAATCCTATTCATTTATCTTATCTGTTAGCTTATTCTTATTTTCTAGTTGCGTCCATGCTACCTTATCATGATCTTGCTTATCCTCATCATTATTTCATCATCCCTTATCACCTTTGGGCTTCATCCTATCCATATATACCCTTTTGTCTTGATCAAAATGGAATAGGTGTTCTCAAAAGCCTCTTAACATGTTCACTCCTTTGGACAACACTTGTCTTTCATTGCTTCATGTCATTATATTATATGCTATCTGAAACCACCTCATTAGCCTACATTGGCATATCTTTGTTTTTCTTAGCTTGGGTAATATTAAATGAGATCATCCTTGAGGGTCACATTTTATATGCTTCCTCCATCATTTCATATTCATTCTAGCCCAATCTGTTCATTCATCTAGTCATAATGCCCTACACCTTGGTAGACATTAGCAACAAACAAATGTGATATTGCTTGAGAATTAGTGATCAATTTAAAAATTCAAAAAAATTCATGAAATCTTTAAAAATAAAGATAAAAAACATAAAATCTGTAAAATAATTTAAAAAATACAAAATCTTTAAAAATCCCAAAAAATCATAAAATATTTAAAAATCTAAAAAACTCATAAAATCTTAGGATTTCTCTTGTATATATCCAAATGCATTTCATCGTCCATGTACATAGTCATAATAAACCCCCAAAGTTGCATAGTGTAGTCATCCAAACAAGCTTTTATCATGATTTGGAAATGGTCTTAGTCCATTATCGTTGTCAAAATCCAAACTAGGGGCACAATCCAAACTTCGGGAAATCATCATTGAAACAAACACAAGTAGAAAACAGACACCCTTCACCAAGATCAATAATCAAGACAGTTAAACTTTTCAATCAATCCACATCATCAAATTGCAAACATCCAAATCTTCAAACCATGATCAAAAGCAACATATCAACATCAAATACGAGCATTGAATAAAAAAACTTGAACACAATCAAAATGGGAGAATATGGATTGAAATATTTTGAAAACTATGGATCAAATAACAATGACTAAGAGATTCAAATGTATGTTTCTTAATGTAGACACCCTAAATTGGTCAAGACAAATCAAATTTAAATCAAACATTTGAACATCAAAGTATGAATTAATTGGAAATCAAAGCTATTGGATTAATTAAACAAAAAAGAACAAATAATTGTGCAATTGATTTTAATCAATTAATTGTATAGTTTAAATTAAATTTAATCCAACCCATTCAAGGGAGACCATGGATAAATCAAATTATTAAATGCACTTATTATCACCCATAACAAAAGGACAAATCTCAACCAACCAATGAGGTGAGATCATTCGAACACATGGATTAAGGACAAATCAATTCTCCGCCACTCATCTTGAGGTGCATCTCGACCGTCCATCCTTGTCTCTGTGTCCCAATATTTGTGTATCGTCTTAAAATGGAAGCACTTCCATGTTAAGAACGTTTAGCCCTCCTTAGGGGGTATTTTTTACCATCATCATATTGTCCCCTCATTTCTGCACCCTCTCCTACTTCTGTGCTTGTTTAGGACCCCGATTGGGCCTCTCCGGACACTATCTATCCCACCTGGCACATTTTCCAGGGGTTCTGACTCCCTAGGTCAAGGTTTACCTCGACCTTGACCCAAGTCAAGGTCGCCCTCAATTTTGACCCAGGTCCCCCTTTCCAATTTGAAAGTTTGTTGGCTGTCGGGGGTCATTAAAAGTTCATTTCCCGCTTCTGGGTCGACTGTTTTGGGTTCTAAAGCAATGAATCTTAAATTATTTAATATATGTCCTATTCTAGGGATATAGGTCTAATGGGAATTTAATTCTCCTATGTAGGCTTCTCTAGAAGATTTTTCCCTATATTGTAAGGAAGCCTTTTTCCTCTCATTTTCTCTAAGACAAAAAAGAAGTGAAATATAAGTGAAATCTAAGCATGAAAGTTATCTACATGTCCTCAAGATTTCAAAGTTCAGTCAAGGTTTTCAAGCATTCAAGTTCTCCATTTAAAATCAATGATTCAAGCATTCAAGACTTTGAAGGGATTTGGTTCAAGCATTCGAGATCCATCATTCAAACCCTAGATCTATCCATCATGGTGGTGTGATCTTCCTTCAAGATCCTTTGTGCATCCTCAACACTCATTCATTCTTCCTTCAAAGTGGATTCCAAGCATACAATCATGGAGGTTTATGGTTTCTAATATTGAGTCCAAGCTTTAATATTTACATACTTGTTTACATTCGAAGTATAATTGCATATCTATTGTCATAGTTTCATTGTTAGATCTACTTCTACTATCTTGTTAGCATTCTCTATTTCAATTATTGATTTCAAGGTTAATTCCTAAATCGGGGTTTTACTAAGGCAAACCCTGATGACATGTAACTGATTGAATGTTTGATAATGTTAAGTTGAAAGGTAATGTAGGTCATTAAATGAGTTAATGGACTGTATTGTCATTGATGTCAACTTGATATCATCTGTACGGTCATGTACATAATGCCAAAGACTTCAGAGAACCAAAGGAACCAAAGTTATGCTTTCAGCAATGCATAAAATTCAAGTATTCACTAAGTGAAAAACAACACTAACAGAGTGCACACTGACGGACAGACCAAAGAATAACAGTCACAATGATACTCGATGATCAGAAGCATAGTGTTGCTCAATGAAGCAAAACTACAAAATGCCCGACGAGCAAAGTCAGAAGGTTGCCCGACGACCAAAGATACAGAGTTGTCTGAAGAGTAAAATTCCAATGATGCTCAATAGATGGAGATCACGAAGCTAACTAGAGTCTCACTGACAGATAAGTCAGTTGTCGCCGATGACTAACTACAGTGGTGACCGATAGAACAGAGAGTTCAGAAAATGACAAAACATCTAGCTGGCAGAGCTAAAAATAGACTTAACTGGTTGTCTACTTTGTTTTATCCAACCATAGATAAGTGATTGATTTAAAGCTAATTTGTACAATTGGCAAGAAGATATCTACGAGACAAATTAGGAGTTATGCTTTAAATCTAAATGGTTGGATTGTTTATCATGCCAAAAATCAAGAATCAAGAAACAATGAATATTATGTCTATATAAGAGACAAGCTTAATTCATTTACGAATGGCATTAAGGGGAATGAATAGAAAGAGGATGCTGAAGAGAAACTAATGAAGACCAACTTCATGTAGTGCTAATCAAACAAGCTGAAGGAAGAGCTAAAGAATTCTGCAGACACCGACGAATAGTGAGCACAACATCACAAAGCAGAAAGTATGGAGCACAAGGATTGAACTGATACATTGGTCAAAGAGGTAATGTACTTAAATAGATCTGAAAATCTGCAATTCAAGTTGTAATATGAACATGTCATAGTGTTTCAATTTAACCATTGAAGCATCAAGTCTCTTAACCGAGCAGGACTTAAAAATCTTCTATATATTGAGGTACATCTCAAGGAGTTCCAAAAAGGTTGATTCATGAAAGTAGCATTGGACTTACCCAATACCTATTGACAGTCTAAGAAGGAGGCTGATTCAAAGATGGTAGCAATAGATGTTCGATACTAAGTGACAACCTCTATGTATAAAATACTCTAACAAGGTCGCACTTAACAGTATGTTTGTAACCTTTAACAAGGTTGGCTCCTAACAGGTCTCACTTCAGAAGAGTGAAAATTTGGGGTACCGGTCCCAGTGGTTTTTCCCTTAAGAGGGTTTCCACATTAAAATTCATGTGTTATGTGTGTATGATTCATTTATTTACTATCTTGCATCTTACATAGCTAACTCTGGATTGATCAACATACTCTGCTTATTTACTGAGTTTTGGTGAATAGTTATACTGCTTATCGATAATCCAGAAAGAATAAGGATTGACAGAGAAAATTGACAGACAGTTAATCATTATTAGTATTTCATGACATGCATCTTGTAGGGACATAATAATCTAAGATTTATTGATTGGTGGTTAAGTTTGAAGGATAAATTATCGAGGCCACTAATTCACCCCCCCCCCCCTCTCAGTTATT
>MU227297.1:1537150-1555405 GCA_018584345.1 Thuja plicata
ACAAACTGAAGCTTGTACATGGAGGTGATACAAATGTTCTGAGAGCCAAGGCAAAAAGCCTTAGAGGAAAGTTTGATGATCTCAGAATGAAAGAAGGAGAAAACATCACACAGTACAACACAAGAATCAAAGAAGTAGTCAACTCTATACGAGGAGTTGGAGGTACACTTGAAGAGGAGATAGTGGTAAGTAAAATCTTAAGAACCTTACTGTCTGTATATGCTATTAGAGTTTCTACCATTCAAGAAATGAGAGCAGTAGCAAACAATACAGTTACTCTTGATAGCTTACCTAGTAGACTGATTTCATTTGAGATGAATAACTTTGACAATAGTGTCTTACCAAACTCAGAGTCTACATTTAAATCTTCTATGAGAGTAAGCAAATCAAGTCATAGACACACATCTGAAAGAGATAGTGAAAGTGAAAGTGAAAGTGAAGAAGAAGATCTAGATGAAATAGAAGCACTTATGGCTAGAAGAATGCAGAGAGGCAAAGGTAAATACAAAGGCAAGTTACCACTTGTATGCTTTAATTGTAAAGATATTGGACACTTCGCTGCAAGATGTCCTAACAGAAGAAAAGATGACAGAGTTAACGAAAAATATTTTGAGAAGAAATCTGACAGAGGTGATAACAAAGATTACAGAAGTTACCAACAATCAGAAAGAAGAGATACCCAAGACTGAAAGGAAAAAGGAAAGAAAGCCAGCTACCTAGCTGCTTGCAAAGATGAAGATACTGACACCGAACCTGATGAAGACATCAAGATGGTGTTTGTGGCTGTGAAAGATGATTTAGATGAAAATGAAAGGTATGTAGAAACTGCACTCATATCTAAGGTTAGCAAGAATGACATCTGGATTATAGATAGTGGCTACACTTACCACATGACCAGTGATAAAGAGAATTTTAACACTTTTGAGTATTATAATGGTGGTCTAGTAAGAATGGGTAATGATACACCTTGTCGAGTTGAAGGTAAATGAACTATAATGTTGAATAACCTAATTAAATGTGAAAATGCTTATTAGGTAAAAGGATTGAATTATAATTAGTTGAGTGTTTCTCAGTTGAATAATTTAGGTCACAGAGTAGCATTTGAGAATAAGAAGGCATAGATCTTCAATGAATCAAGAAGATTGATTGGTACCGGACAGACAAAAGGTAACTTATTCTATCTGAATGATACTAACACCACTTTATTAATGACTAGAAATGAAGACATATGGTTGTGGCACAAAAGATTGTGTCATGTGAACTTTGACAACATGATAAAAATAAGCAGAAGGAGAAATGTAAGAGGCTTACCGACGATGTCAAAGCCCAACAACATCATGTGCAAGAATTGTCAAAAAGGTAAGATGACAAAGTATAGTTTCAAAAGTAAAACCCATACATCTAATGATATTCTAGAATTATTCCATACTAATCTATGTGGACCAATGAGGACAAAGAGTTATTATGGAGATAGATATTTTATTCTCTTAGTTGATGATTACTCTAGAATGATGACAGTTATGTTTCTAAAAGATAAATCGTAAGAATTCAAGATGTTTAAATGGTATAAGGATATGGTAGAAAAATAAAGTGTAAGGATTTGAAATGCTTGAGATCAGATAGAGGAGGAGAGTTTATATCAGATGAATTCACTAATTTCTGCAATGAATATGGTATAAAAAGACAGGTTTTTGCACCGAGAACACCACAATAAAATGGGATTGTTGAGAGAAGGAACAGATCCATAATTGATTATGCTAGAACACTAATGATAGAGAAAGGCATCACCCAAATCTTCTGGAGGGAAGATGTCAGTACTGTTGTTTACACATTAAATAGAGTACAATTGAAGAAGGACACAAGGAATACACCCTGTGAGCTATGGTATGGTAAAACACCCAATGTAAGTTACTTCAAAATCTTTGGTAGTCCATTTTATATCTTAAATGATGATAGAAATGGAAAGCTCGACACCAAAAGTGATGAAGGTATCTTTTGAGGGTATTCCACCAAAAGCAAGGCTTATAAATGTCTTATTAAGGCCTCTAACAAAATTGTTGAAAGTGCAAATGTGAAGATAGATGAATTTGCAGAAAAGAATGAGTTGGAAAGCACAAAAGAACCAGAGGACTACAACAAGTTTGTATATTGTGAAGAACCTAACACTCTGCACGAGCAACGGTGCTTAATTCCAGAGCAACAAAATGTTGTAACCGACGGTCAGGCTGCAAATATCGACGGTCAGAATAATGATCAAAATAATGTGCAAGGTGATGAAGAACAAAATGATGATCAAACTAATAGACAAAGAGTTGTACCTGTACTTGCTAGATATGTAAGAAGGAACCATCCAAAGATCCAGATCATAGGAGATAAGAAAGCTGGTACAAGAGCAAGAAGTAAGTCTCTAAACACAAGTTGTTTAATTTGTGAGTTTGAGCCAAAATTTGTCAATACTGCACTTGATAATGAAGAATGGATAAGTGCTATGAATGATGAGATTGAGAAGATTGAGAAGAACAAGACAAGGTCACTTGTGCCAAGACCAGATGACAAGAATGTCATCGGTACTAAATGGATATTCAGGAACAAGCTGAATGAGAATGGAGAAGTCAAAAGAAACAAAGCAAGACTAGTATGCAAGGGGTATGCACAAGAGGAAGGTATTGACTATGGAGAGACCTTTGCACCCATTGCTAGGATAGAAGGTGTAATAATACTACTTTCTTATGCTGCATTCAAAGGATTCAAGGTATACCAGATGGATGTCAAGTCAACATTCCTAAATGGAATACTTGAAGAAGAGGTATACATTGAGCAATTAGAAGGGTTTGTAGATCCAGACAAGAGAAACATGGTATGCAGACTTCATAAATCCTTGTATGGATTGAAACAAGCTCCTAGAGCCTAGTATGAATGAGTTCATTCTTATCTTATAAGTATTGGGTTTGTAAGGACCAGTGAAAACAATAATCTTTATTTAAAGGAAGATACTGATGCTAACACTTTGATTGCTGAAATATTTGTTGATGACATCATCTTTGGAGGCAATGATATGCTATGAAAATCATTTGCTAATGAGATGAGCAAAGAGTTTGAGATGTCTATGTTTGGAGAGATCAAGTTCTTTCTTGGTCTATAAATCATGCAACAATGTGAAGGTATTTTCATTACACAGTCTAAATACAATAAAGAGGTCCTGAAAATATTCAAGATGGAAGATTCCAAACCAGTTGGAACACCAATGACTACTGGATGTAAGTTGACAAATGAAGACAAGACATCAGAGGTAAATCAGACTTTGTATAGATCAATGATTGGAAAACTTATGTATGTTGTACACACTAGACCAGATATTGCACATGCAGTAGGAATAGTTGCAAGATTTTCTGCTAATCCCAGAGAATCACATATGACTATTATGAAAAGAATTTTAAGATATCTGAAGAATACCAAGGAATATGGCTTATGGTATAGAAGAGAAGGAAAATTTGAACTTAAGGTGTTTACCGATGCTGATTGGGCTAGAAATCTTGATGACCGTAAGAGCACAACTGGAGGAGCATTCTTTATGGGTGACAAACTTGTCACATGGATTAGCAAAAAGCAAGGATGCATCTCTTAGTCTATTGCAAAAGCAAAGTATGTTGCTACTGCTGCAAATTGCTCAAATATTGCATGGATCAAACAGTTACTGGAAGGTATGCATATGAAGATCCTAGAACCAGTAATTATCTATTGTGATAACACCAGTGCAATAAACATTTCCAAGAATCCAGTCATGCATGATAAGACTAAACACATTGCAATAAAGTATCACTATTTAAGAGAACAAGTTCAAGCAAAGGAGGTGACACTTGAGTATGTGCAATCCAAAGAACAATTGGTTGATATCTTCACCAAGCCACTGCCCAAGGATACATTTGAATACTTGAGAAAGAGACTAGGGGTCAAACCCTTGTCTACCAGTCAGTAAAATGACTAGAAGGCTGCATCAGCCTACATATTATCAGAGTATCATTAATTGTGATGCAAGCAAAGAGATAAAATTCAAGGCTTCATCTATGTACATACATGTATATATCAGCACTGAGCACCAGAGCATATTGTTGTATTGCTGAAGGATAAGGGAAATTCAAGGAATATATTATGGATGGAAAGAAATGATTGTTTAACATTAATGTCAAATATTTGTGAAGATATTTGTTTGGCATTGATGTCAAGGGGAGAGAGATTATCCATATTATCACATCCTTCTGTAAAAGGAGAGAGATTATTCATTATCACATTACTCCAACGGGGAGAGATTATATCCTTAGAGAGAGAAATTGTATGGAAAGATTATACAAAAGGAGAGTTGCAAGAATCAAATCTAAGCTAAAACAGAGCTTACCAATGGTCAAACATTTATCGGTTAACAGAACAAAAGATTGGTAGTTTGATGAATCTCAATTGTTGTATTCCATATTGTATTAGAAATAGTATAGTGTGATAATATAGTATGTTGCCATCAATACCAAAGGGAGAGATTGATGACATGTAACTGATTGAATGTTTGATAATGTTAAGTTGAAAGATAATGCAGGTCATTAAATCAGTTAATGGACTGTATATTCATTGATGTCAACTTGATATCATATGTACGGACATGTACATAATGCTAAAGACTGCAAAGAACCAAGGGAACCAAAGTTATGCTTTCAACAATGCATAAAAGTCAAGTATTCACTAAGTGACAAACAACACCAACAAAGTGCACACCGATGGAAAAAGCAAAGAAGAACAATCATAGTGATACCCGACGATCAGAAGCATAGTGTTCCCTAATGAAGCAAAACAACAGAATGCCCGACGAGCAAAGTCAGAAGGTTGCCCGACGACCAAAGATACAGAGTTGCCCGACGAGTAAAATTCCAATGATGCCCGACGGACGGAGATCATGAAGCTAACTGGAGTCTCACCAAAGGATTAGTCAGTTGTCACCGATGACTAACTGCAGTGGTGACTGACAGAATAGAGAGTTTAGAAAATGACAAAATATCTAGCTGGCAGAGCTAAAAATAGACTTAACCGGTTGTCTACTTTGTTTTATTCGACCAAAGATAAGTGATTGATTTAAAGCTAATTTGTATAGTTGGCAAGAAGATATCTACAAGACAAACCAGGAGTTATGCTTTAAATCTAAGTGGCTGGATTGTTTATCACGCCAAAAATCAAGAATCAAGAAACAATGAATATTATGTCTATATAAGAGACAAGCTTAATTCATTTACGAATGGGATTAAGGGGAGTGAATAGAAAGAGGATGTTGAAGAGAAATTGATTAAGAACAACTTCATGTAGTGCTGATCAAACAAGATGAAGCTAGAGCTAAGGAATTTTGCAGACACTGATGAACAGTGAGCACAACATCACAGAGCAGAAAGTATGGATCACAAGGATTGAACTGATACATTGGTCAGAGAGGTAATGTACTTAAATAGATCTAAAAATTTGCAATTCAAGTTACAATATGAATAGGTCATAGTGTTTCAGTTTAACCATTGAAGCATCAAGTCTCTTAACCGAGCAGGACTTAACAGTCTTCTACATATTGAGGTACATCTCAAGGAGTGCCAAAAAGGTTGATTCATGAAAGTAGCATTGGAATTTACCGATACCTATTGACAATTTAAGAAGGAGGATGATATAAGGATGGTAGCAATAGATGCCCGATACTAAGTGACAACCTCTATGTATAAAATCCTCTAACAAGGTCGCACTTAACAATGTGTTTGTAACCTTTAACAGGGTTGGCTCCTAACAGGGATCACTTCAGAAGAGTAAAAATTTGGGGCACCGGTCCCAATGGTTTTTCCCTTAATAGGGTTTCCATGTTAAAATTCATGTGTTATGTGTGTATGATTCATTTCTTTACTGTCTTGCATCTTACATAGCTAACTCTGGATTGATCGGTATACTTTGATTATTTACTAAGTTTCGGTAAATAGTTATACTGCTTATCAGTAATCAAGAAAGAATAAGGATTGACAGAGAAAATCGATAGACAATTAATCATTATTAGTATTTCATGGCATGCATCTTGTAGGGACATAATAATATGAGATTTATTGATTGGTGGTTAAGTTTGAAGGATAAATTATTGAGGCCACTGATTCACCCCCCTCTCAGTTATTACTNCCCCCAAAAAAAAAAAAAACCATTTTTCTTGCAAGGTCAGGTTCGGACCAATGAATTGGAGTGCAGATTCGAATACCCTTTTCGGTAAACTATCGGGATCCGAAAATATATTTTCTATCGGAGATTCTAGGTGAGAATCAGAAATTATGGGTCAAAGGTGACATTCATTTCTGGGTCAGAATCAACATTTTTTCTTCTGGGTTAGAATTGGAAATTTTGGGTCAAAGGTGACATTCATTTTTGGGTCAAAATCAGAACTGAGCCAGATCGAAAAAAGATTTATGGGTTTTCTCCGTCTCTGCATTTCTATTCCACATCTGGTTGTAGATTTTCCAGAAACTCAGTGTAGACACTCGAAAACAACATTCTTCAGATTTGTAGCATCTTGAGGTTAGTACTTGTCTTCAATTCATTTCAATTAAAGTTTTTAATCTTCCTAAATCTATCACACATTCTCTTCTATAAAATAGAAGTTAGGGTTTCTCTTTATCCCTATCGTTAATAGATTGATTCATTTATGCATTGATCATTTCTTTAGGGTTAATCAATTTAGATATTCCCTTTATGAAATTTGGGATCAAGAGGACAATCTTACCTTCTTTGCTATTCCTACAGCACATTAAATTTATAATAATCCATTTACACATAACAACCATCCATTTTCATATATTACATTTTATTCTTTACATTTTGGTGAACCCGCGATAGACAACTCTTTATTTTTTGGTGTTAGATGCTTTGCCTCTTTTACTTAGAGACTAGCTTTTGCATACATATTAAACTAGTTTTCTTTTTAAAATACAAAAAATCTACATACTCATAAAAATATAAAAATATTTCTTGCATTTCATTCACTATGAGAATCTTTAAGATGCTTTTGTGCATGGTTATTTTCCTCATTATTCTTCTTTTAGCATCTCTTTATAGTACTTATGATGTTTATGAAAGTACCATCCATTTCATCATGTTTGTTACTCTTCATGTTTTACTTGCTCATGCTATTATGAGATTAACTAATACTAGTCTTCCCACTTTCAAAACTTTCATTAAAGATTTGTGCAGTGGACTTATTGCTCTTTTGGATTATGTGAAGAATTGGGTAGATGATACCCCATTTACTAATCTTCCTAATCCTAATCCTATCATTCCTAATCTAGTTCCTAATCTTCCTAATCCTAATCCTATCCTTCCTAATCCAAGTCATAATGTTCCTACTCCTATTACTCCATCTTCTATCCCTAGTTCTTCCCACACTTATGATGGGGCTCAAACTAGGGTTCATGATGCAGATGTGCAAGAATTGTTTCATTTACCTTCCCCTTCTTATCCAATCCATGATGATATTAAAGGGAAGAACAAAGAAACTTATTCTAAACCTATCATTACACCATACACAACATTTTCTCATGACCACCATGAACAATCACCTCCTTTAGAATCTTTGCAAGATATGTACACTACATGATACGCTATGGTGGATAAACAAGGCTATAAGGGTTCAGGGCTTGGTGTTAATGAACATGGCATTAAAAACCTGATTCATTTATCCCCTAAACAATATATGCATGGTGTAGGTTTCCCACCTTCTCAAATCAAGGTGGTTGATCTTAACTATTGCCCTCCTCTTCATGTTATTCTTCCAACACCTTCCTTAGATCGCCCTGATACTCCTCAAGATGTGGCTAAGAAAGTGTATGTTCAATTAATGAATTCTAAGAAAGGAATATTTAAACCTATGCCAAAAAATGCTCTCTCTAAATACAAATGTCATTTCCACTACAGTAATACACATTTACTTGCTAAGTGTGTGCATTTCAAGCTATATGTTAGAGAAAGAGCTTCTTTAGGAATTATATATCATTCCCGTGCAGTATTACAATTTCTTCATAATTTTGATATAGGGCATTCCCCTCATTCTTCTATAAATTAGATCATTTTTTCTCCTCTTGTCTCTTAACTGGGGGGCAAGAGGTATTTCCTTCCAATCTTCTAGGATCCATTATGCTCTTAGCATGTATTTTGTTTTGAGCTTAATCGGTTATTCTTTCTATATTCTATCCCTATGATTTTGCATTACATATTTCCTTCACTCATAATCATTCATGGTATCTTTTTTAGGACATTTGTTAGGTAAAGATATCTCTTTGCTATAGCATCTCTTGATACAATTGGTATATCCCTTGCTTTCATTCCCGGGGGGCAATTTTTTCCTTCTTTCTCTATCTAAGGATCTACTTTCCTTAGATTAGTGGCATTTGTTTATTCTACAACATTATTTCCTTATAAAGATTTATGTTTTGGCTATGGATACCCTCTTATATAAGAGGTGATTGTCCTAGGTCATCACCTCTTCTTTATTTTGCAAATTATTATAAACTCTTTCCCCTGCCTAAGCCTTCCCCGGATGCATCAATTACTACTAAAAACTACCCTTCAAGATTTGACGCTTTAAAAATTGATGCAGAAGGTAACTTCCCTTTAAGAAGTTTGAATGCCTTCTGACACTTCTCCAACCATTCAAATCACATTGCCTTTCTCTGAAGATAAGTTATAAGGTATACAATTTGAGAAACGTTCATTACAAATTTCCTATAATATCTGGCCAGGCCCATTAAACTTCTTACTTCTTGTACATTTCTAGGAGTTGGCCACTTTGAAATAGCTTTGATCTTAGTTGGACCCACAACTATACCCTTTGAAGATATAATGTGCCTTAGGTACTGTATTTCTTTCTAGAAGAGAGTGCATTTCAACAATTTACCATATGAATGATGTTCTCGTAGTCATTGAAAGACTATTTGTAAATGCTACATATGTTCTTCTTCATTCCTGGAGTATATTAAGATGTCATCCAAGAATACCACAACAAATTTATCAAGACTTGATCCTGGAACACACTGTTCATTAGATTCATGAATTTAGCTGGGGTGTTAATAAGCCAAAATGGTAGAACAGTGAACTCGTAATGCCCATAACGAGTTCTGAATGTTGTTTTATGAATATCTTCATCTTTGAGCCTCAATTGATGATATCATGACCATAAATCTATTTTAGAGAACATTGTGACTCCTTGCATTTGATCAAAGAGATCATCAATGTGGGGCAAAGGATATTTATTTCTTATTGTCACCTTGTTCAACATTCTATAATTTATACATAAGAGAAGGTTTCCATCCTTCTTCTTGACAAATATGATTGGTGCCCCCCATGAAGACACACTAGGTCATATCAATCCATTACTAAGAAACTCCTGCAACTGTGCTTTCAACTCTATGAATTCCACTATGGTCATTTTTTAAGGAGCTTTTGATATAGGCTCAGCTCATGGTACTAGATCTATGGAGAAATCAAGAATTATTTTGGGAGGTATTCCTGGTAGCTCCTCAGAAAATACATCTTGATGGTCGCAAAGATACATATACTTATCTTCAAAGCAATCTTCTTGTTCATTAATTCCCTCTGGTTCCATCTCACATTGGTACCTTATCTCGTATATATACATGTCATCAAAATAGTTGATCTCTTTAGTCTTAGTCATCTCTTCCATTTTGACAAGAAATAACTGGCATCCCTTTTTTTACTGTGCCTTAGTTGAGTAGCAAAAATTTGTCTCAACTTGACTTCTCATTGAATACCTTGCAAAATACAATATTACCTAGTTTGTTTAAGCATTCTACTATTTTGATGAAATAATCGACCCTCGCATGGTGTTTCCATAACCAGTTCATCTATAGAATAATGTGGTATGACCCTAGAGGCGGTGCATATAGATTTACTTCTATTATGAAGCCTGGAAGTTCAACCTTGGCCTCAAAAAGACATTGCTCTATGTTAAAGTACGATCATATTTAGAGGTTATAATAATCTTATTTTTTCTATCTTCTATAATATCTCAATATATTATTCCTGAATATATATAATAATATACTATAATATTAATATATATTAATAATAAGATCTTGATAGATCTATATATAATAATATATATTATATTAATCAGAAGATGCTTGACTGAATTATGGATATGTACTTTATGTGAATATCACTCAAATTACTTTGATACAATAATACCAAATATATACCTGAATGTTGTACTTGATTCACATTGTATATTTTTTTGTACTAACAAGATACAATACACTCACAATATATATGAGGAGAGGAGGCATGTCCCATAGGGACATGTCTCTACGTAAAATAAGTTTACATAGAGACATGTCACTATGTGACATGTCTCATACAACCCAGTCATTATGTAATATGATGTTTAGTAATCTCAACCGATACTAACTTAATTGGTATTCATTAGTTATGACCAATACTTGTTATAAGTGCTTGCTTATATTAATATTGATATAAATCGATACTCAAACCATAGCCTCATTAATATTATAGATTCTCATTAATCATTAACCAATATACATAATGGTATCATTAGATGCTATCTTTGATAACTCATATATATATATATACCCAGAAGCCCAGCAGGGACATTGAGCCCAAAAGGTGCAAGAACACACACCCATCATGGGTCTGGCACAAGGACTGTGAGCACTCCAAGCCCAACAAGGGTCTGATAGATGGAACAAAAATTATCTCCACAACCATCTTCAATCTCCATTCGTGACTCCTTCCAACTCCCGCGAACAATTGTGCTGAAAGATGATTCATTCTGACTCCCGTCCTGTTTGAACCATATGTTTAATAATATTAAATATATATACATATATGCATAATTGGAAACTTATTTCATATATAATGAATAATCATAATAGTAATACAAAAGAGAGGATAGTGATCAAATGCTCAAGGCCGATAGGCCACTTATGCATTTGATTTCATCGATAGGAATAATCTGATCGAAGCTACAATACATTAACATTCACAGTTAGCTAGGGAGGATGATTATTATCCTCGTGTAGATATAATAGATCTATAAATTGTGTGGGAGGGATATCACCTCAATGTGATATTAGAAATTATGACATATCCACGAGTATCAAGTCTAATGATATCAACCATAAATGATGTCACCTCACGGTGTCATCAAGAGTAATGACATGTCCACAAATATCAAGTCACATGATATTCACCATACTCACAATATCTTTTCTAGTATGTGCACTAGCATCAAGTCACATGTTTCCTACCAAAAATATATCTTCGCATGGCATATCCACAAATATTACGTCACATAATAGCCACAATGAATATCTCACAATATCTTTTCTAGTATGTGCACTAGCATCAAGTCACATGTTTCCTACCAAAAATATATCTTCTCATGGCATATCCACAGATATTACGTCACATAATATCCACTATGAAATATTTTCGTAATATAACTCATTGTGGCTATCCATAAATATCAATTTTCATGATATCCACCACTCAGTTAATATTACTTAAGAGATAACTATCATGACATATCCACAAATATCAAGTCTCATGATATCAATCATAATATATTTTCATAGATATCACCTCATGTGATATCCATCACTATGGCTTTCCATAAATATCACTTCACATGATATCCACCATTATAGATTTTTCATAGATATCACCTTACATGATATCCACTATTATTTTGAGATCATCACTTCATAATGATGGTAAGATGTACAAGTTTTAATTATTGAGATATCATCATCTCTTAATGATGTTCACAGGGGGGCCATAAGAGAATAAAGTCATGGAATCACACATATGACATCCACCATGAGCCATATCAGGGGGTGGATCCACCATGGCTACTCTCAGAGGGTGGAACAAGGGCTTTCACCTCAAACTTCTCTCTCACAGAGAAGAATGCATTAAAGTACATATCAAGAAATCAATGATGTTGATACTCCCTCTCAGCAAGGGCCTTGTTCTCCACAACTCCAATCTTGTCTCAAAATGCACAAACTTTACTTTGGCAAGAGGCTTGGTGAGAATATTGGTCGCCCATTCTTCAATGATAATGTACCTCATTTGAATACAAGAGAAACCATCTCTCCATGGTCTACTCCCTCTGAATCACTATGATCAAGATCCTCAAAAAATCAATAGTGGCAGATCCTCTAGTAGCTCCCTTTGTTACGGAAGCATGTACATGGTCCCAATCATGAAAATATATTGCTCCAAGAGACTCTCATCATTTGGTACATGATCATATTGAAAATTTGATCACAACATTGCTCGTAGGAGTAGTTTCCCGAACACAAATGTACTTGTCTGATTCCATAGTAACATAAGTGGATGTGCAATAAACTTTGGATTTATCCCCAAGGCTTAATGATGATGTGGCTCCCTCTAAAGTTCAAGATCTTGCATCAACCTCTTGAACTTCTCGTCCAAGGTTGGCACTATTGTAATGTGAAACTCCCTTTGAATTTTATTTCCTCCTCATCAAAGAAATATTTCAACCACCAACTCAGTCCCATGACTACAATCATCAAGTTCTTTGTTCTTTGAGTGCAACCTCATATGCTTCTTGATCTGTCCTGAAAGCATTTTAGAGAGGATTATAGATAGTTCATAGAACTAAACTATCTCGAAGAAAAATACCAATGATAGAAGTATACAAGATTTATTGTCCAATAACATAAATTAACTACATAAAATTCATGACTAATAATAAAAAATATAATCATAAAATACTTATCTCTTGTAGTCAAAGGACAAAACCCTTGAGGTGATAGATATGTTGGAGTGTCACAACACCATCCTAAGCTAGGACTGAATTTTCACAGCCCTCATCCAATGATTATTTGAGTCTACTTCCAAATGAATTTTAAACATCTAGACAATTCAATGATCGGGTGTATGGCTATTCTGAATGTTACCAGCAGTGGTACGAGTTCTTTGTATCATACATGCCCAAGAGCAGAGCCTTCGCTTGGTCACACCATATGAAGTATTAGTGCTCATATTTATTTAGCAGCATCATGTAGTTCTCATATCAATTCTGAAGTTATATTAATACTCTAAGAGTTACTCTTACGTCCAAGCATAAGAAGTCTAAACCCATACTCCATGAAATTTGGTGCCACAACTAGCGAACCGAGATACCAAGCCTTAAATACGATTCTTAATCCTGGTGCCTAGCTATTTAATACTTAGTATTATCGGTGGTAAATCACTCAACTCGGGGAGGTTTTTCATTCCATAAAGGAGGCAACCACTTAGAGTATTGATTGATGGGTTACAGATTTATCTTCCAATAAATAAGAGTCTTCTAAACTAAATACCAGTAAATGCCAGGCCACAACTTTAATTATGTTTGGCTTCTTAAATCCAACAAGGACCTATGACAGTGTGAAATCACTTTACTAAGTTTTGCTTCAATTTCTATGTCAACTACGATGCTCAGAGATCATAATAGAAAAATGACTTTATCTTCCTCAAGCTTCACACAAGAATGTATTAAAATTTAGAGTTTTGTTTGATAGGAACGACTTTGCTGCTTATCCTTCTGTTATTAAATTACCAAACTCACTTTATCATGCATTCATTTGTAAGACCATTCATAATAATTAATGCATAAAATGGGCAAAAGGGCACCATTCATGAAACCTCTATTTATTTGCCTTCAACAATAAAAAATACCAGATAATAAAAAGCACATATAGAGCATTCTATAGCACGATATTCACGAACTGCTGATGATGCCTACCACTATAGTATCCTAGTTTATGTTCACTTCCAAATTCTACCCATCCCTTTCAAAACTCAATGCTTCTCACGGTAATGTAAGCTTAATACGAAGCCACCAGACCCAATATATTATTCAACACAAATAAGTGATATAAAAATGAACAATGCTCCGACTGGTAAACATTAAAAATATTAAGTGTCCTTCAATACTCAAGTTAGTCGCTCCTCACAGTCAATATGTGTTGGTGGAAAATCATATTGCCTAATTTTTTATTGCACCCTTACATAGTTCACCTCAATCATGCCTTTCACAATCACACCTGCCACCAAATGTTATTGATTAATTAATCAATGAAAATTTTATTACACTCGATATTAATATTCACAACACTTGACTCTGCTACAAAAAATGGTTGCTGCTTTGCTAATGCCAAACAATATATTATCCTTCATTTGACATTCAAACATTTAGTCTCAACTGCTTATAACAATAATTGTCTTTCTTGTCGATCTTGGCCATGTAATATCAAGCTTCTCATGTTTCGACAGTTCATAAAAATATTTAATTAATATTTGCCACTTTCCCTGATTTCTAATCCATGTTACTCTGCTACTTGTCTTTATCTAATCAATATAGGTTCACAGTGACCAAGTTTGTATCAAATATAAGATTGATGCTCAGGATAGAGTATCTCGATACTGTTTCGCACTATTCAATAATATCGATGTACAAATATGAATGTAATTCTCATGTCGACATCAAATACCGCCATTTGAACCATCATTGTCTATGTAGTAGAGATCATGAACTATGTGCATATATTTTAGTCATAGAACCATGATGATCCTTCTAATATTATTGATTCGTGGAGAGTCTTGTTGTGGTGGCCCAAGCTGGAAACTCCAGATATATGTATATACTCTATGGCCCCGTTTGTTTGGGGAATTGGAATTTGACTCAAAACCTTATTATCACAAAATCAGGTTTTGAAATCTCGGTTTTGCATCTTGGGGAATTGGAATTTGACTCAAAACCTTATTATATCAAAACCAGGATATGATTTCTAATTCCACCTATTAGTGGGAAGATGATGCCACTCAGTTTGGTGTCTAAACCCGGTTTTGCTTGACGAATCCAGAATTGCAATTTAGAGAAACAAACGTCGGATTCGCAAAAATGAGAAGTGCCACTCCCAAAAACGGGAAGTGTCACTCCCAATTCCGCGAAACAAACGGGGCCTATATTTATTATTAGCTCTTCCTTGCGTTGGAGCCATTTCTATTTCCCTGATCGACGATTATGTCTTTCTTCCTAATCATCTTACATAATTAATAGCTTGCAATTTGAATATAACCCCCTCCCCAACATTATTATAGCCCTCTGCATCTGCCTATATGAATCTGATCGGATATCTGTTACACTGGCTTTGATACCATGTTAAACTACAATCAGATTTAGAGGTTATAATAATATTAATTTTTCTATCTTTTATAATATCTCAATATATTATTCTTGAATATATATAATAATATAATTGTAATATTAACATATATTAATAATAAGATCTTGACATATCTATATATAATAATATATATTATATTAATGAGAAGATGCTTGACTGAATTATGGATCTGCACTTTATATGAATATCACTCAAATTACTTTGAATCAATAATACTAAATATTTATGTGAATGTTGTACTTGATTCACACTATGTTTTTATGTAGTAACAAGTTACAATACACTCACAATATATAAGAGGAGAGGAGGCATGTCCCATAGGGACATCTCTCTACGTAAACTAAGTTTATGTAGAGACATGTCACTACGTGACATGTCTCAAATGATCCAATCAATATGTAATATGTTGTTTAGTAATCTCAACCGATACTAACTTAATCGGTGTTTATTAGTTATCACTCATACTTGTTATCAGTGCTTGTTAATATTAATATTGATATAAATTGATACACAAATCATAGCCTCATTAATATTATCAATTGTCATTAATCATTAACCAATATACATATTGGTATCATTAGATGCTATCTTTGATAGCATATAATGACACACACACACACACACACACACACAGATGAAGGCATTAATAAGTATTAACAATATAATTAATACTAACATGTTATTAATAACATAATTAACATTAATATAACTCATAGTATCAACATTATGATTTATATCAATAATATGATTAATCACAGTTTATATCATGTATATATATATATATAATATCATCTATATTAACAATATTATATATATACATATATATATGATTGGCAACTTATTAATAATCATATATATGATAACCAATAATCATAACAGTTGATGACATGTAACTGATTGAATGTTTGAAGATGTCAAGTTGATCACCGAAATACAGAAGGATAATGCAAGACATTAAATTAGTTAATAGATTGTATTGTCATTAATGTCAACTTGATATAATCTAATCGGTTATAATCAAAGTGTCAAAAACTTCAGAGAATCAAAGAGAAAAATATTATGCTTTTTGTAATGTATAAAAGACAAGTATTCACAATGTGACTACAAACACCGGCGGTCAGTGAAACCTGACGGACAGAGATCACCGATAGTCAAGTCACAGTGATGCCCGAGCAAGAACACTGACGAGCATTACCGACTAGCAAAATCACAAGCATAACCGATGACCAGAAACATAGTGTAAACCGACGGAGAAGGCCGAGGAGAACTGGAGTGTTGACCGACGCTATCAAAGAGTTAAACACCGAAATTAAATTGAGTTTATAAACGACAAAATATCTAGCTAGCAGAGCTAAATATAGAGTTAACTGGTAGTTATCATTGTTTTCATCGACAAGATAAGCCATAGATAAGTAATGGATTTAAAGTTGTTTTGTCTAGTTGGCAAGAAGATCTCATCGAGATAAAACAAGAGTTTTTCTTTAAATCTAATTGGCGAGAATTGTGGATCACGCCAAGATCAAGAAAATCAAGAACCTAACAACGGTGATATCATGTCTATAAAGAGACAACTTAATTCATTACGAATTGGTTTGGGGAGTAGAATGAAAAGAGGATGCTAAAGAGAAACTGATGAAGAGAAACTTCATACAGTCTTGATTAACAAGCTGAGAAAAGAGCTAAAATTTTCTGCGAACACCGAGCAACAAAGCACAACATCACTGAGCATAATCAAAGTGGACCAAAGGTATAAACAGAGTTATATTGATCAGAATAGTTTTTTGAGATTACAATAGATCTGGAAATCTGCAAGTATAAGTTGTACATGTGAACAGATCATACTGTTTTAGTTTAACCATTGATTCATAAAGTCTCTTAACCGAGCGGGATTTAAGGGTATGTGCAAGATCATGAGGGGCCAAAAAGTGGCGATGTGAAAAAAATCCACTTTTCACTCGTTTAAAAGCGCATGAAGATTTTTGTTGACTTTTTAGTAGGCTTGGGTGTCAGTACACCTGGGTAAACCTGACACCAAAGCACAAGCCTAATCATGTACATGATTTTTTTGGGTGCCCAAAAAAATCGGGTACCCAAAACCTGTGGCATAAATCAAAACCCATGAGCCACTTTCCTCATTTCTCTTATCATTTTGGGTTTGGAAAATGGCTCTAAATATCCTATACATGATTTTTTCAGGTACTTGATTGCTCCAACAACAAATTTGACTCCACAGTTTATCCGGTAAGTGAATTCTTTCTATAGCTTGATTAATTTCTTTTATTTTCATGTTAAATGTAATTTTTTTAGTTAAAATGGGGGTTTGTATTGATTTTTTTAATAATATATGAAATCAATTTGAAATTTATATTTGTATATTATTTAATCAGGCATGGCTGACAACAATGAAGATTATAACCCTCCCCCACCAAATAATGATCCCCAAAACAATCCAAAACAACTTCAAAACCCTCAATCTTTAGAGGATTTGATACAAGAGAATTAGAACACTATACGGGGCTTCAAAAACACGTATTAGAATATACCTATGTTAGCTCCTATACTTTCCACCCTAAATACCATTGTTGAAAACATTGACACCCTTACGCAACAACATAATGCTGCTCTTCATTGGCGTGATGATATGCACACCCAATTTGATGACGGGCTTGACCATGATGGGGTTGCGGGCCTTAATATAACTAAGGAAGATATAGCCTCCCTTTTTGTTAATCCTAAAACTGGATCAAAATTTGACCCCAAAAAGCCCAAATTATCAATAAAATGGTGCACAAATGAAGCAATGCGCACACACTTTTGGGATCGCTGGTGGATGGTTTTTGATATACCACCCCATAGAAATTTGGAGCTCCCTTTCTATTTCATAAAAAAATTGTATGCTGAGTTTGTGCTTGGTCACAATGTTAATTATTGGAGCATGAGGCCCAACATGGGCGTAGGCAGAGGAGCTCCT
>MU227297.1:1607558-1635482 GCA_018584345.1 Thuja plicata
TTTTATATGAAATTAGGGCACAATCTTCTAAGGAGGCTGACATAGGAGAATTAAATTCCCATTAAATCCTTTACCCCTAGGAGAGGACCTATGTTAAATATAATTTAGGAATCATCACTTCGGAACCCGAAACAGCCGACCCGGAAGTGAGAATTAACCTTTGCAAAGACCGACATCCAAAAACTGTGGGACCCTAAGATTTGAAACCTGGGTCAAGGTCGAGGTCAACCTTGACCTAGGTCAGGGTTGAGGTTGACCTTGACCTAGGTCAGGGTCGAGGTCAACATAGACCCAAAAGGTCAACCTTGACCCTAAGGTCAAAGATCTCAGATCTGTAGTCTAGGATGCAAAAATTAGGTTGGAAAGAAGTGGAAGGAGAGGTAGAATAGGGGAAAGCCACATCAAAGTCAGGAACCCATTCAAGGTGCTTGATATGACCCCAAACCACTTACTCGGAAGGCTAAACCAGTCTACAATGGAAGTGCTTCCATTTTTCAACTATACAATATCTATGTGGACCCATGAGGACAAAGAGCTACTATGGAGATAGGTATTTTATTCTCTTGATGATTTTTCTAAAATGATGACAGTCATGTTTTTAAAAGATAAATCAGAAGCATTCAAGATGTTTAAATGGTACAAAGCAATGGTAGAAAAACAAAGTGAAAATAAATTGAAATGCTTAAGGTCAGATAGAGGAGGGGAATTTACTTCAGAAGAATTCACTGACTATTGCAATGAGCATGGAATTAAAAGACAAATTTCTGCACTAAGGACACTACAACAAAATGGAATTGTTGAAAGGAGAAAAATATCAATTGTTCTGATTAAGTAAAAATAGGTTTTGAAAGGACCCGAAACCTATTACAGAGAACCATCAAAAGATAGAACAAGAAGAGGTCAGCGAAACAAATGAGAGACAACACCAAACACAACAAAGGGATCAGACAAACAATCCTACAAAAAAGAAACCAAGACCAAGCCAACGATCTCTAGACAAAGGGAAAAAAAGATAATCATTTAAGCCCACCCTTATGAGACCGTAAACTCATATCAAAAGAAGGCATGGGAGACTTAAATCTCTTTCCTTTAACTATTGTCCAACCTTCCTCCACCTTCAAAGAATTAGTAGAAGAGCCCACGACCTGAGAAACAGGGCTAGCCCCCCCAACAACCCCAGCTAGGACAGGGACAACAACAGTCCCCAAAACCCCCCTGGAGAAACTAGAACATCAGAAGAAACAACACCAGTAACACCAGGAAAGACAAATGAAATAGAGACAACATCACTCCGAACATGAACAACATCAGCAGCACTCAGAAGGACAGCATCAGCTCTCAGATCCAATCCAACATCTGAGATAGCAACACTAGAATCACCATTAACATGATTAACTTGAGAAGGGAAAGACACATATCAATTGTTGACTGTGCAAGAACATTGATGATTGAGAAAAGCATCACTCAAAATTTCTAGAGGGAAGTTGTCAGTACTACTATCTACACATTAAACAGAGTACAATTGAAGAAGGACACAAAGAAGACACCCTATGAGCTTTGGTATGGTCATACACCCAATGTAAGTTACCTCAGAATCTTTGGTAGTCAATTTTATATATTGAAGGATGATAGAAATGGAAAACTTGACTGCAAAATTGAAGAAGGTATCTTCCTAGGGTACTCAACCAAAAGCAAGGATTATAAATGTCTTAACAAGTCATCTAACAAAATCATTGAAAGTGCAAATGTGAAAATAGATGAATTTGTAGAAAATAATGATAAGGAAAGAAAAAAGGAACCAGAGGACTACAACAAGTTTGTTTATACAGAACCTGACACTCTACCCGAGCAACAGTGTGTCACTCCTGAGCATCAAAACATTTCACCCGAGCATCAAGCTACAATTACCGACGATCAGGATAATCCTCAAGATGATGTTCCAAACATTGGAGATGAGAATGAAGGTGAAGAAGATAATCAAAATGATGAACACAAAGATGAACTGAAACTTGCCAAGTATGTCAGAAGACATCATCCACAAAATCAAATCATAGGAGACAAAAAGGCTGGAACAAGAACAAGAAGTAAGTCACTTAACACCAGATGTTTACTTTGTGATTTTGAGCCTAAATCTGTTAACAATTCACTTGAGAATGAAGAATGGGTCAGTGCTATGAATGAAGAAATAGAATAGATTGAGAAGAACAATACATTGACACTAGTACTGAGACCAGATGACAAGAATGTCATCGGTACCAAATGGATATTCAGAAATAAGATGAATGAGAATGGAGAAGTCACTAGAAACAAAGCAAGATTAGTTTACACCTTGACTTGGCTACTAGAAGATATTTACCATCCACACTACCATGAATTTCATATCCAAAAACTTCATGAATACTAATTCGTTCCACTTCTTATGCATTGGGTTTCATTTAAATTCTTCGCATAATATGAATTTCCAAATGGAATCAAATTTCCATTTAGGAAAGAATGTAATATATATTAAAAATAATGCAAAGGTTGCATATGTTCTTTTTTTTTAAGACAATATATGTGTGTGTGTGTGTGTGGAAATAGAAAGGTTCAGCAAAATGTAGCGTGGTGAATAGAGGTGTTACATTTATAGGAAGAAGACCAAGACTTTACCATAAAGGAAACCCAATTAACACAAGGTGAAGTGCCAATTCGTGATCTTCTAAATGTTGGTGCCTTGGGTTTGGTTCCTCCTTTCCCTAAGAGAAGGAATTGTAAATGTTGTGCAATATGATCTATGAAAGTATGTGTCATGATATGAAAAAGATGAGGATGTAATCACCTTGAGAGATAGTAGAGGAGGCACATTCAAATCAGAAAACAAACTGTCAAACTGTATTAGAAATAGGAATAGAGCTAGATTTGGAATCATGAAGTTGAGATCTGAAAACTATGAAAATCTAAATGTCCCAGGAATAGGTCGACTTGGATATGTGTGTGTGTGTGTAATGTGAAAAATAGAAAGGTTCACCAAAATTTAGTGTGGTGAATAGGGGTGTTACGTTTATAGGAAGAAGACCAAGACTTTACCACAAAGGAAACCTGATTAACACAAGGTGAAGGGCCAATTTTTTATCTTCTCAATGTTGGGGCCTTGGGTTTGGTTCCTCCTTTCCCTAAGAGAAGGAATTGTAAATGGTATGCAATCTAATCTATGAAAGTACATGCTATGAGATGACAAAGAGGAGGATGTACTCACCTTGAGGGCTAGTAGAGGAGGTACATTCAAATTAGAAAATAGACTGACAAACTGTATAAAAAGCAGGAACAGAGTTGGAATTGGAATCAGGAAGTTGAGATCTGAAAACTGTGAAAACCTGAAGGTCCCAGGAACATGTCAACTTGGAGGGTACAAGTCACATGGGTAGAGGTCAAGGTTGACCTATACCTGCACTATCCAAAAATATGAAATTTGAATATCTGACAAAAATTGTAACCCTAAATCAGTTGAATCTGATCCCAAAAACATGAAGGCCTACAAATTTGTTCCTTCACACACGAGAGAAAGAAATTCATTGGTGGGGAGGGGCTTGCTTCAGTCAAGCCCCATTTTAGGAATTAACCTTAAATTGAAATAAAGGAAATGCTAGCATGTAGTAAGGATTAGATCTAAACAATGGAAGATATCATACCATGTAGATGCAATTGTGCTTAATATGTGACCAAATACGTTAATGTAATAGCCTTGACTCAACACAAACCAAAAAGGAAATCATGTAAGACAAAAACTCATGTATAGATGCAATCTAATTTTCCTCAAATTGAAGTGTATGAATGAAGATCTCCTCCTTAGATGACCAAACTCTTTTGTCTCCAAATATGTTATATCTATAGAAGGAAATGCATGCTTGATTGAATGGATGTATTCAAGGGATGCTTGCTTGTAATCACCAAAATCCCTTGAATGCTTGTACTTGATGGCTTGTGAATGATTTATTTTCATATGCATGATTGTAGGTTGAAAATCCACACTCAAATGAAGTGAGAAGGTCAATTCCGGGCATCAAAATCAAAAGGGTCAATTGCACTAAGTGGGAAAAGGCCAATACTTTGCATCAGGCCCGGGAGCCAACCAAAATTCACCTCTTGAGGTATAGGTCAAGGTAAACCTATACCAGGTATAGATCGAGGTCAACCTATACCAAGTACAAATTGAGGTTGACTCGTACCTAGAGGTGCAAATCTCAGGGAAAAATCCCAGATTCCAAGAAGTATTTAGGGGTTCAGAAGAAATAAGGTTAAATAAGCAAGAAAAATAGTCGTAAATGCATTTAAATCTATGAGGGAAATGAGTTTTGAGATTGGAGGGATAAATGGGAGATGAAGCATAGAAATTAAAGCTAACCTAGAATTTTGTGCAAGAAGAAAGAGGACCTTGATTCAAATTGTGTAGATAACTGAATGCAATAGGAGGTCCTGAATGTAGGAAGCACACTAAGGAGGGTAAAAAAGGTCCCAAAAAGGTGCAAAAAATCAAGTGCTTAATTTTTAAGATGGTACATTTAGCCCCCACTTTAGCGGGAGTATGAGACAAACCCATACTCATGGTAAAGTAAGAGAGAGAGCATGAGACGATTGTGATGAATTGTAAAGAGGTAAGACATCACTAAGTCTAAGGAAATAAGCCCCCAAACTAAGGATCCTAACTCCACATCCATGCACAAAGGCACAAAAAAAGAAAAAAGGAAAACAAAGACAAAAGATGCCAACAAAAAAGGGGTTAGTACTAAAACAAACTCCAAATCAACTACTGAAAGAGACCTCAGCCAGAAATTCCCCATCCACTAATATCATGTCCGGAAAGCTATTGCAAGAGAATAAATGATCACATAGAAAGAACAAGAGCACCGCCAATGACAATACAGACTCCATGATCAAATTTACTAGCATAAAATAAAAAAGAGAGAGAAAGATGAATGTGACTACCTTGCCCAGTAAGATTTGTGCATCTTACTGTGAACCACACAAAAGACATAATTGAATGGTCTAGCAAGTTTGTGTGCCATGATAGTAAATCCTATCAAAACCTGTACCTTCTAGTGGCTTTGCCAACATGTGTATGTGTGCTCCTTGTGAATGGATCAAGGTTCGTTATCCATGAAGAATTTTTTGTGTGCGAACCTCACAGATCAATCAGTTTGTCACCATTGGGTTTGATTGTGTTTGTGCTCTCTATGAATGGATCAGGGTTCGTTATCCATAGATAAAAATGTAAAAGTGCATCCCAGGGCTGGATAAGGATCACTTACACCCGTTAGGGATCAACTGCAAAAAAAATGCATAAAAGGCTATACAAGGGAGGTCGTATGTATGCCCCCCTCCTTATGATGGCTATATAGTAGACATTATAAGGAAGAGAATCAAGGATACCTACTTTCATCAACAAGGAGATACCCTTAAACAACATTATATACCATAATCTTAGCTAAGCATGTTGACTCTTATAGGCTAAGAAAATATATAATTGTGAAAGGATATATCGCTTATGAGAAGAGACCCTAGAAAGGAAGAGATCTTGTCTACAAAACATATAAATTCAAGAGGAGCACTTGAACAAAGATAACATATTCAAGATAAAGAGGGGTAGGAGAACAAGAATGCACCTATTTATCTCCCTTTTTCCAGGTGAAAGAGGGATTCTTGATGAAGGACAACAAACTTTTAATCACAAAGTAAGGGAAGATGCTTATTATAAACATAGTTTTTAACATAAAGAATAGGTGATGATCAAGGATATACTCCTCTTAGACAAGAGAGAATCCTAATCAAGACAACAATTCCTTATAATACAAGAAATTCACATGATAAACATGCCACTAGACTAAGGAAAGTTGATCCTTAGATGAAAAGAGGAAAACCTTTCCCCCCAAGTGTAAATACAAGATATAATATGTCAAGCACCCTTAATAATAGCCACCTCATAAGAGATATACAATTCCAAGAAAAATAAGCTGTAAACTAGAGAGAACCCCTAGAACAAGCATATATGCTAGAAGAGATATCACATATAAAGTAAACCCGTCATCAAGGAAAGAAAATAATGATACCATAGATGATTATTGAAATGAGAAACACGCATTTTCAAGGCATAAGAAGGATTGCTAAGAAAATATGTTAGGATCTTCCTTGTAATAACGTGTCTTATGCCAAAAAGGACATGTAGCACTCAATAATACCAAACCAAAGAAAAATAAGAAGAAGGATATCATATTATGCCATCTAAAGGGGCATCCCATTTATAGAGGATATGCACCCCAAGAAGGTATAAATTTGTGAAGGGGATACTTCATCAAAAAATATCCTCAACCACAAAAAATACATATAAAAATAGAAAATAGATGCACCAGAAAGAGATAATAGATCCTAAACAAGAAAGAAAATTTAATATAAGGCCTAGGGGATAGATCTCTTATAACATACATGAACTTTTTAATGTAAAGATAAGGTTGCACAATGGAATGTAAAATAAAAAATATTTGCAAGAGAAAGACATCATATTATAAAAGATAAAAACCCACATAGGATAATGGATGCTCAAAAAGGAGAAAGAAAATAAAGGAATAAGATATTAAACTCCCAAAATAGTTTGTTATGTATACTAGGGAAGTGTTGTGGGTCCACAACACACACCCCATGTCGGTCCTTTGACCATGGGTACCCCCCTTTTTTTTTTGTGTCTTTTTGGTCTTTTTGAGTCTGCCCCCTTTCCCAGTCCCTCACAAATCAGCCTCATTATCAGTCCGTTGAGAAAGCAAACACCCTTTTCGGCCTTTCGAAGGACCACGTCCTTTGAAAGACCAAAATGACCGAAAGGCTGAAGACTGGCCCTTTGGGTGTTTCAGGCTTGAAAACACCGAAAGGTATCCACCTCCAGACTTTCATTTTTTCAGACACCAAAACACCGAAAATGCTAACGTCCCCCCCGCAAGTTATAAAAGGGCGAGGGGCCCTTTTTTGACTCACTTTGTTTTTTCATCTCTGGTATATTTTGAGTAGTGATTTTTGAAGCTTCATCCTTGCTCCCCATGGTTGACCGCTCTGCTTCTTTGCCTTCTTGTGTCTCCATCCTTCGCTCCTAGATATCGAGAGGTAGGTTTCTTCCTCACCACTCAGTGGTTTTTTCCGTTCTTTGTTGTTGTCTAGATTTAGGGTTTCACACCTGGTGCCTATCTAGCCCAGGGTGCACTGACTCCCCCCAAGTCTTGTAGGGATTTTTACGCCCTTATCCTTGTGGAGGAAGTCCCTCCTTGTTAGGTCAGGCCTGGTCTTTTTGAGTTTTTCTGCTCTAGTTAGGGTTTTTTTGTCTTTGGTCATGACCTTTGTTGCAGGTTTTTGGCCTCCAAAAGGCCAAAAACAAGGTCCTATCCATCATTCAAGTGGTCCTCAGAGATTCATCCTTTTCAGTGTTTTGGACCTCCGAGACGTCTGAAACACCGAAAGTCTGAATCTCCGAGGATGTTGTCGGCCCTTTTGGGGTTTTGGACTTTCAGAGTCCGAGATTTATTTAAGATTTTGAGCATCCGAAGGACCTTTTCAAATTTTCACACACTGAAAGGCCGACATGTTCTGTTTCATCAAACGTCTCAATTTTTGCACTTTCATCCTTTTCAGACTTCAAACTAGTTTTCAGCACCCGAAACCCCGAAAGGGCCGAAAGTGCGAAAATATGCATTTCTAGCTACTTAGAGATTTTTACTCCTGTTTTTCTAGAGTAGTCATTTCCTTTAAGTTCTTTTAAGTTCCTTCTACAAATAAAACACTGATACTTGCATATTTCATTGTAGGAATGCCTGAGAAAAAGACTGCATCACCCATTAAGTACTTATACAAGGGGAACACTCCCCCTTCCAAGGTTGGAAACAAACACATTGAGATCACCGATATTGATATCGGGAATGTAGATTGGGATCAGTTCCTGACGAGGTGTTCCCAACCGAATGGGAGATCAGAGGACTATACCTCACTAGTCCTGTCAGGACTAGTCAACGCGGCAGCCCACCCAGTGGATGTCACATCATCCAAAATGATCATGACTTTGGCAAACCATTATGACTTGGATAAGAAGGTGGTCCATAATATAGAGGGACAAGTGGTGTTGGATATCAGACCAGACGTCATAGAAGAGGTCTTCCACCTCCACAAAGGCATAGACAAGTTCTATGAATTGTTCATAGAAAAGGGCAATATATGATTTAATAAAAAAGGGGAAGAGGCATATGACATAGTCAATAAGAATTACCTCGAGCAACCTCTCCCCAAAAACAAGCTAGACAAGATAGACCTCAGGAGGGGCTACATGAAAGAGGATATCCAGACAACCCTAACATTACTGAGCCAGGTATATGGATTACTGTAGTCCTTCCAACTGGAAAAATGGATGATTCTCTTGATAGAGAAAATCAGAGGCCGCAAGTCTAGGTTCAATTGGGGAACCATCATCAGCGACAGGTTGGATGAATAGTTGGTGATAGTAAAACACAACTATAATTTCTATATGAATACCTACATGATGTACTTACTGGCAGCACGTGAAACCTACCTGAGACTCGCCAAGAGGGGAAACATAAATGATCCCAATGCATGGCTTTACATTGTGTACCCCCATTTATAGAAAAAGGCAAACATGTCAGAAGATAGCCCAGACTATAGGATAGTCAATGACACCTTCACCTTTTCAATCATCCGATCTATTGAAGGTGATTTTGCAAAGAGGATGTTAGAGGAAGTAGTCACCAAGGTGAGGGCCATTGGGGCTTATTACATACAATACAAGACATTCACTTACATCTGGGTGGCAAGGTCTACCTTGAGACCTAAGAAGTTACCCTGATACCCATCTGATTAGATTATCACCTTAGAAATGGCCAGATAGCTTGCCGACGCTTATGAACATATCAAGAATAAAAAGAAACATTGTTGGTACTTCCCTATTTCTCTGGGCCCATATTCTTTACAAGATAGGAAGTTCTGCAAATCCTTGGCCTTCGAATGGGATGAATTCCCACTACAGCTCTATAAAATAGTTCATCCAAGATTCAACCCAATAGGAACATATAGGCACATCATCAGCAGGTTCTATATCCATGAACCACATCTGGAAGACCATTGGATCAATTGTGTAGATGATCACAAGGTCAAGATTTGAGATTATTGCAGGATGTCCCTCACCCTTGAAAAACATACATTGAAGACCCCAATTCCTCCTAAGGTTTGGGAGAAGGATTAAAATAAGGTATTAGAGGCCATCTAAACTATGGATAAAATATATGATAGGCCCATCATGAATGCTAAAATTGATAAAGATGAGAATGATGACATTGAGTTTCAAGCTAGGAATGTACTCAGAACAACAAAAAATTAGATCGGAAGGGCTTATAAAATGGAACCAATCCTAGTGAAAACACTAATGGATCCACCTAAGAAGGCGGATAAACAATGTGGGGAGTAAAATATAGTGCCACAATACAAGAAGGCACCACCACATAAGCCAAACATGGTGTATGACCATGAAAGCACAATAGAGTATGGATCAAACCCAAGGCACAAGGCTCTCAAGCCTAGAATGATTGGGCATATAGATCCTCTAGCAAGGTTAGAAAAGGCTTTGCCAGATGAAGGGCCATCCACTTCTGGACAGTCTCCTCCTATCACTGAAAAGGGTAAGAAAACATATAAAAGGAAGAGAACTTTTGTGTCTCCGCAATTGGAAACCGTACAAGAAGAGCCAGAAGAATAGGAAGAAGGAGAGTTACCTCTAGTAAAAAGGACAAGGTCATAGAAAAGGAGAGAGAAGGAGACCAACATAAAACACCAGGAGGATCCTAAGGAGAAATATAATCCCTTGGATGCTCTAGGATCATATGAGTTCCAGATGTTTGACTTTGAAGGTCTAGAAGGCTTTTTGGACCAAGGCCATGACACACTAGGTTATGCAGTAGGGTATGAAACAGGGGGTCCATCTCTCTTTCAGCTATAGGTAACCGCCACTCCACCTCCCACTCAATTCACTAATCCAGTGCCTGATGTACCTATTGTGGAAGTAAGCTCTAAAACAGATCGAGGGTCTAGAAATCAAGATTCCCCAATCACCCAAGATGTAATAGGGGATAAGGCCACAAAAGAGACCCTCATTTCTACTCCTCTTCCTCACATTCCTACTCCACCACCATTCCTCCAGACTCCAACACCGAATCTGCCTCCAACTACTACTCTCCCATTTCCCATTCCAACTCTCCTTACACCTACTCCACCATCATAAATCTCTTTTCCTTGCTTTGTCCCAACCCCTAGAGGATCAGTAAGTATAGAAGCCATGTCACATTTTGAAAGCACATTGAAATTTATGATTGGTCTTAATATCGAAGTGTTGATTAGCTCCTCAGGAGATGAAGACCACAACAAGGAAAGGCAACATAAGGTAGTAGAAGAGGGAAGGGAAGAATGAGAAGAAGAGGAAGGAATGAATGAGGAGGAACAAAATAAGGAACATGAAGAAGGGCCAGATAAGGAAGGGACCCCAGATAATGAAGTAACCCTAGGGCCCCAAAACTTGGATTCAGTTCTTCAGGTTTCTCCATATGAGCCGATCACTGCATCTAGTAAACCTACATTGTTTACTAAATAAATTTAGTTGAGGAGAATAACCTACACAAATGAGGATGAGGGGGAAGATACAAATATGACTTCTTTAGGGCAAGATTTTCATCAAACAGAGGTCATATTACTAGCACGGACAATATCCTATGTCACCAGAGACACCAGGGGTCGCTGGAAGGCACAGGTTGCAATTCCTTCTACTAGCACCTCTCAAACACAAGAAACTCCAGAAGACTACATGTTTGAGGAGGTAAATTTGGGAGAGCCCACCAGGGAAGGGAGCAAGACACTGGCAGCCTTAGGGCTTAAACATGCTCTAGGGTTCATGAGTAAGGACGAAGAGACCATAAAATCCTTAATGGAACAAAATGAAGCTTTGAAGAAGTTCATTCACAAGATGGTTGGTCCTATTGACCCAAGCTATCCAGAGGCCTCACTATAGGTAGTGTTAGAGAAGAGAAACACCCTAGACTTGCCAACAGGATTGACACCATCCTTTATCCAAGCAAGTTCATATTGGAAAGGAGATTTTGAGTAGTACGGGGAAGAGGCCATGAAACGGGTACTCAAGCCTTACAGGTTCATTTTTATTGAAGCTACAAATTTGATAGAATTGATGGAGGATGAAGGTGGCCTAAACTCTGAGATAGACAAATGGAAAGTCACCTCCCAAGACCTAGAAATAATTAGGAAACAACATTTCCAGATATTGGTGAAAGTATATGAAGGTGAAGAACTTTATAAATTTGAGGCTTGGACTAAACAGATGGCTAAAATCATTAAGGTCTATAAGAAATGTCAAGCCTCCATCTTAGAGAAACAAAAGGAGGTCTTGGAATGGGTAGAAGAAATTGATGTTTTCTTCACAAGGATTGGCCTCGACTTGTACCAAGATGAGGATAAACACATTTTACGGCCTTCAAAAGAAGTGGTCCAATAGTTCAGAGACATTATGGTAGGCATCAGTGCCAAGGAGGCCCTACAATAGATGTTCTATTCAAGGGAAGAGATGTTAAATATGAGGGAACACAAAGAAGAGATCCAGTTCTTCGCTTCTAAACTGACAATATTCAAAGAGAAGCGAATAGAAAGTAAACAAGGTAAAAAGGAAGGAGATAAAATACGAAGAAGTTAAGGAGATCATATAGAGGCTCTGGGCTGCACACCCAAAAATATTCCCAAACTGACTCCTTGAACCCTTGAACATTTTTTGGAGAAAAGAAGTTTTCAGCACTTGGCGAAATTTTTCTAAGGCAAGATTTTGGCCTTTCGGCCTTTCGGCCTTTCTGCCTCATCAAGCAATGTAGTTTTTGGCCTTTTGGCCTTTTCAGCCTTGTGGCCTCTAAAAATGATGAAACCTTCAGATCTCCAGAGTTAGTTCAACACTTGGCCATTTTTAGATACTAAAAATTTCAGAGTAGAGGTCAGGGGCCGAAAACCTGAGTGCTTCTCACGAGATCATCTTTTTGCATGCCAGTTAAACTCCAGATTAGATTGATGGTTAACTTGAGTTCATTTTGGAAGGACTAAGGGTCCCCTATCAGTTCCCACCATAGGAAGAACCTCCAGATGAATATTCCAAGAAGGAACTCCAAGAAACAAGAAGAAGACTCCAGTTCACAGAAGAAATCCTATCTTCTTTTTCTTTCTTTCTTGGTGAGTTTGATCCTTCTTGCATGGAAAAACTAATTGTAAATGGATTTAAAATCCATGCAAGCTATTCAATTTCAGTTAGAAGTATTTTATTTTCAGCTAAGCTTTAGTTTTTTTATTTTCAGCTAATCTTTAGCTTTAGTTCAGATTGTTCAAACTATGATGGATCATGACTTATTTTCTTTGATTGCTGTCTATTGAATGTTCATTTCAATTCTGGGGCCATGATGAGTTAGGATAAATGTGGTAGGCGTTGTCACTTATTTACTAATAGAATCATAGTGGTATCTAGATGGACTCTGGGTGCATTTGATTTCTATCTTGGTTTTTATGGGCTTTCTTCTTAAAATCAAGAGTTCATAGTGTTATCCAGATGGACTCTGGGTGCATTGGAATTCTATCTTGGTTTTTTGGTCTTTCTTTTCAAAATCAAGAGCTCACGGTGCTATCCAAATGGACTATGGGTGTGTTGGAGTTCTATCTTGGTTTTATTTTTTTTTCTTTTGTTCAGATTGTTCAAAGGGAAAAGTGGTATCTAGATGGTCAATATCTAGGTGCTTTTGGCTCTCTTTCTTTTCAAATAGGGAACATAGTTGAACCTTGATGGTCAATATTTGGGTGTACTAAGTTCTCTTTTTATTAAATCTCTCTACTCCTTCTGGTTATCAAGAGGTCATGGAAATATCCAGATGGTATGTGATCTGGATGCATTGGACATTCTTTGGAATTTCATAAAAATATGCAATGATGAAAAATTTTGGAAACACGACAGCGACTTGGGTCACTCATCCATTCTATCAATTAATATCTATCAATCATCAACCATCCTTTCTATCAATTCATATCTATCAATCCATCCCAGAGAAACAATTCTATTTAACTTTCTTCTAACTAACACATGCATTTACTCAGATATTTTGTGCATAGTAGATTGCATTCATTTATTGCATAAGAAAAATACAAAATATGTGCATAGTAGATCATATAATCAATGCATCCATCACCAATAACATCATAACTTACATAGGAATGCATTCATCATCATCATATAGTGATTCAAATTTTCAACAAATTAATGCTCATCTAACACATTTTCTATGCTTAATTTGTTGAGGGGGCATATAGTCCACTTGTTATCACTAGGGCAAGCTGGGGCAAGATCGAATCTGAAAATTCTTTGACACAACGTGATGAATCACATTGCATCAAAGAGGGGCAAATGATGACACCCTAAAATGGACAGACTTGCGACTTGACATTAAAAACACTAATTTTCATCTATTGATTAATGGTTTTTAATCGTTAATTAATCATCTATTTTCTTCGAAACTCATTTCATCTATTAATCAATGGTTTTTTTATCGTTAACTAATAATCTATTTTCTTCTAAATTTATTCCCCAAATCATCTAATCAAATTTCCAAAATTAATTAAATAATTAATTTTATTTAATTAATTAACCTTATTTGATTAATTACCATTAATTAATTATTTAAATTTAATTTCTTATAGTTTAGATTGAAAGATTTAAACTTACTAATTAAATTCTTCCAATTAAATTAATTTAAGTTAAAATAATTTAATTTCATTGAATAAAGAAATTCTAAATAAAAAAGAATTCATTTATCTCACATGTTGAAAACTTTAATTACATAAATGAATTAAATAATCAATTATGTTCAAAGACATAATCCTTAATCAGATCACATGGGTTACTCCACCCATTTCTCTAGTTCACATGGGTAACTCCACCCATCTCTCCAGTTCACATGGGTAACTCCAGCCACCTCTTCAGTTCTAAAAGGTAACTCAAAATTAGCTCTTCAGTTAACCAAAGTCTATCTCCTCTCTCCAAGTCGAAGAGATGGATTTTACTGGTGGCTTCTCCAGTTCCTTTTAACCTCAACCGTTCATCTTCCTATATCCGGGATTGATCTCAACCGTTCATCTCATTCTCAATTACTATATAACAAACCCTTCATAACCATTTGAAGGATCCAAGATTTCAAGCTCTCGTGTGTGATTACTCCGTCAGTTTGGTTCTAGCATTCAAGTCATCTTGCGACCACACACATATTTCAATTATCAAATTCTCGACACTGCTCAAGCCATAGACACTGCCCACGCTAGTACTGAGCATCAAAAACAACATTTCAGAAGGAGTAGAGAGAGACAATAGAAGCTTCAAGCACTTTGGGGCTTGCATTCATTTGTTTTCCTTTCTTTGCTTGTATATTTTATTGATTACGTTTAATTATTTGTATTAGTAGTTTTGTGTATTTGATTTCTATCATTGTAAACCGGTGCTACTAACCCTCGTCATTGGAAAGCTTGGGAACCACAAATCATGAAAGAGGCATACATTTTGGTGAACCCATCTCTCCAGTTCACATGGGTACATTTTGGTGAACCCGACATGAACCACACAACCTGAATATCTCTTCCAGCTGACAGGAAGAATCAATCAGCCACGGCCATACGGTTACAGACCTCAATTTTCATCATTTTCTTGATATCTATGTAATTTCACAATTGCTGGTATTTTGTCGTAATTGAGGAAATAGTGCTGCAATTGACTGGTTTAATACCGCCATTGATTTTAGGATCTTGCATTGCTATTTTGTCATCTTTTGTCTTTCTATCTTCTAGCACTGTGCCGCAATCGCCTCGATTTCACCACAATTACCTGTGCTTTTCCGCAATTGACCGATCTGTGTCGCAAGCGAAAACATTCTGCCGCATACCAGAGTTTTTTACTGTAATTACCAATATTTTGCTGCAATTGACAGGAGATTGCCGCAATAGAATAACCAGTGCCGCAATTGACATAAAAGACACATTTCTTGCTACTTTTCTTGGTTTTTGTGCATGGTTGACTGATGGTGAATGGCAAAGAAGGTAATTAGATGCATACCAGGTGCTAGATCTTTAAGAGGTGCAATAAGGAGAACCACCAACTATCGATTGCAACAAAGGGATATTGTCGCAATCGCAGCTGAAGATCAAAGTGAAGCATACACAAGGTACATTGATTCAATCAAGAGATTTGCAAGTAATTATAAAGTCACCATTAATTTTAGCAATCTCAATAATCCTAGAGTTTCCATATATTCTACTGTCTTGGATTGAAAAGATTTCATTTCTTGAGATACTAAATACTTTCTTTGACAAGTTTGAATCGAGGAGACAAGATAACAATACAACATAAAATTCATTCACTTGTCGATTTGGGTTTAAAATGAATGGTGTTTGTCACACATCTCACACCTCACATTTCAAAATTCGGTGCTTAAAATTGACATGGAGATTAAAATTGAACAAAGGCAAAGAATCTCTCGATTCAGTACACTAAAATTGAACAAGCAATCAACACCTACTTTTGGGCTTAAAAATGAACACGTGTGCTTGTATGGTGGTGCAGCTTAGTTCACATTTCAAACTTTCAAAGCTTAAATGATTTACCTTGTGTCTTGAGTTTTGGGTGCACTTGCACAATCTGTTAGATAAAGCACCTTTATACTTTTTAGAAAGCCCTGTCTAGGCAATGCGCTTCTTCCTCAGAGAATGACCTTAAATCGGTAATCCTTCTGATTGGTATATAAACAAGATGTGAACCAAAGTTCCATCTTATCTAGATAAGCTCGGGCGAGGTGTGTTGATGATAGTCTAGATCGGGTGAATATCCCTAAGGAGCCAACGTGGTCAACTAGGATCTTAAGTGAGTCACACACGTACACATTGATTGGATAGATGCCACAGACCCTTACTACAACCTTGTTAAAATAGAGGCCAAACTGATCTACCTCTGAACAGATACCTTATTATAGTGTAAGGGGTTGCAGAATTTCCCCCCAAGATTCCCAACATATGTGTTCCAAGGTATTTGTGTATTAAAAGAGATCTTCACTCCACAACAACAATACCTGGCAATGACAAAAACACAGGCACCTACGTCATGGACCTTCGTGTCCTAGTAGTGTGACAATTGTTGTGTGAGCTAACAAACATTCAAGCATTGGGCCTATAATATTGTATTTTGAAGCCATTGACCTAGATTAATCTGACTGTTCATTGTTGAGACCTCGTGATAACATTGCAACTTGAAAAAGTTGTAGAACATACACGTGTCAGTCTGCATTCTTCAAAACACATTGTCTTTTGTGCTTGCTCTTTGATCAGTTTCCAAAACAAAAAATAAACATCCAAACTGTCAAAATGAGTCAAACGTGTTAAAGTCTAGGGTTGTCAACATCAAACTATCTTGCAAATCAGAAGCCTTGTTCCAGAAAATCAAAATTGTCAGACAGTGAGACCTATCTTTGAGTCTTTTTTGGGACTACTTCCCCTTTACTGTAATTATCCACAATTGATGGAAGTTCACTACAATTAACTTGTTTATTGCCACAATTGACTTGTTTATTACCACAATCAGTGATAGATTACCACAATTGACTAGTCACTTTACCGCAATCAGTGGAGTTTTGCCACAATTGACCAGAGACTGTTTTATACCTGTTTTGACCTAAAACCTTGAAAATACTCTCAATTTTGTGTCAAAGACCAGTGTCTATCCCAAATAAATGTGAAGAACATTGTGTGAATCTCTAAACATTAAAGATCATCCCTTCTTTGAAAAGCACGATTATTGTCTAAAACATTGTTAGTTTGAAAGTTCAGACTCGAAATATCTTGATCTCATCATCTCAAATATCATCATTATCTCTATCAGTGACTTTGTCCCAGACAAAGGTCGACAAATCTTATTCTTACATCATCAAAACTTTGAGATCAAGATAAATCAATATCTGTCCTTAGAATTACCTTTGTCCAAAACATAACTCGAAATTTCTTAGAAAGGTTATCCTTTTTTTTTTGCTTTATATCACTTGTTTTAGTCACAAAATATGGACCACACTATGTCTCAAACACCTCATGGAGGGCCGTACACAAGGTTGAAGGCTAGAACACAACTAGATGAGTCATGTATCAATAGATTCCCCGCTTGGGAAATAGAGCGAGAGGACAATCCTTTCATAAATACTAATTCTGCTCTATTTATTGAGAATCTCTATGGGCCAACCGTGTTCCAAAATGTCATAGAAGAGGAGCTCGATGATATAGAGCAAGATGCCTATTTTGCGCAAGTGGTTGACGTTGTTTTAGAGAGGAATCCCAAATGTTTCTTAGCCATGCTAATAAAGAAGGGAGTCAAACTCCCTGCTAAATTTAGTGTGTCGACCATATGGCACAAAAACCCTCTCACAGGTCAAAACACTACTCAACCCTCTTAGATACTACCTATGGTTTCTCAAATCTTCCCACCATTGACAACACCAACATTGGCACAGATGATGCCCAATCAAACCAACTGCACAAACCAAGCAAGCACATCTTCCACCTAGAGCATGATAGGCTCCTAACTAAGTGTACCCATGGTCACTAGTATGCCTCCACCTTCGGTCTTATGGCCTAACCAATCAAGCTCTCATGCTATGCCTTCCATCCCACCAATAAGCAATAACCTTTTTTCCACCATGCCACTAACATTGTCAATCCCTACTATCCTTGGGGTCAACACATCATTCCCCCATGGATCTATCTTTTCAGGTCTGACTTTCAGTCAATGCCCACCCAAGGTTATGCCTTTTCTCACCCTACAACAACCTCAACCCCAGCAGCAAAAACCACAACTTCAGTTGCAACAACCTCAACCCCAACAACAACAACCCCAACTTCAGCAACAACAACCTCAACCCTAGCAGCATCAACCCCAGTAGCAGCAACCCCAACTTCAGCAACAACAAACCCAACCCCAGCAATATCAACCCCTTGCTTCAGCAACAACAACATCCCCAACCTCAACATCAAACACAACAGAACCAACCTTGGGCCACTCACGTGCCCCTATTTTAGAATCATGTGTTGGGAAATCAATATCAAGTCCCAAGGATGAGGTACTATGTTCCTACTCAAGGGATGCAGAGGCGCAGCCTCATACCTACTACTGCACAGAGGTACAAAGTCACACATTACTCTCAGTATCAAACAGACATGTTGATCCAACAAGAGCAGAACCTTCAAACCCAAATGATGGATATGCAAAATCAGGGGCAAAATAAATCCTACACCGTAGAGGATTTATAACCATACCTCTTTGATCACTCTTTTTACATGTCTCCATTCCCAACCCACTTCTTGGTACCAAAATTTGACAAATATAGGGGTAATACCAATCCTATTGAGCATATCCAAGAGTTCTTTGCTAGTTGCATTGAAGTTGCACATGATGAGACATACTTAATGTGACTATTCCCACAAAGCTTAGCCAGACCACCAATGGAATGGTTCTCACATCTACCTCATGACATTTTGTCTTGGGGTAAAAAAAGTTGGCTAAAAAGCTCATCGCTTACTTCCATCATAACATCAAGCGCAAGGTCAGCATCAAGGACCTTTGTGATATCAAAAAAAAAGATGGACCTTTGTGATATCATAATATCGAGTGCAAGGTTAGCATCAAGGACCTTTGTGATATCAATCAAAAGAACCAAGCAGAGTGAGTGAAACTAGGAAAGTTCAAGCCTAACTGGCTAGGACCATATGTCATTGTCAACTCTACCCAGAGTGGGGCATACCAACTGGTGACACCTGAAGGAGATCAGATCCGCGAATACATAAACAACATGCACTTCAAGAGGTTCTACGCTTGAGTTCTTAATGGTTAAGGTAACTATCTACATATCCAACAAATACCAAAAAAATAAAAAAATACAAAAATGTTACCTTGGTGAAAACCTGGCAAATAGGCGTCTTGGTGAAAACAAAAAAAGAAAAACAAAACAAAAGAGAAAAAAATTATGCTCCACCTACAGCTTGTTTAGATTGTTCAGAGGGCAAAGTGGTATCCAGATGGTTAATATCTGGGTGCTTTTGGCTCTCTTTCTTTTCAAACATGGAACATAGCTGAACCCAGATGGTCAATATTTGGGTGCATTAAGTTCTTTTTCTATTCAATCTCTCTACTCCTTCTAGTTATCAAGAGGTCATGGCGGTATCCAGATGGTATGTGATCTGGGTACATTGGACACTCTTTAAAATTTCATAAAAAAAGATGCAATGATGACAAAAATTGGAAATGCGACAGCGACTTGGGTCACCCATATGTTCTATCAATTCATATATATCAATCATCAACCATCCTTTCTATCAATTCATATCCATCAATTAGTCCCAGAGAATTTTTTTCCACTTTCTTCTAACTAACACATGCATTTACTCAAATATTTTGTGCATAGTAGATTGCATTCATTTATTGCATAAGAAAAATCCAAAACATGTGCATAGTAGATCATATAATCAATGCATCCATAATCAACAACATCATAACTAACATAGGAACGCATTCATCATCATCATATTGCTATTCTCATTTTCAACAAATTAATGCTCATCTGACACACTTTCTATGCTTAATTTGTTGAGGGGGCATATAGTCCACCTACGGTCACTGGGGCAAGCTGGAGCAAGATCAAATCTGAATTTTTTTTGACACAACGTGATGAATCACATTGTATCAAAGAAGGACAAATGTAGACACCCTAAAATAGACATGCTTGTGACTTTACATTAAAAACACTAATTTTTATCTATTAATTAATAGTTTTTTAATTGTTAATTAATCATCTATTTTGCTCTAAATTCATTCCCCAAATCATCTAATCAAATTCCCAAAATTAATTAAATAGTTAATTTTATTTAATTAATTAACCTTAATTGATTAATTACCAATAATTAATTAATTAAATTCAATTTCCTATTGTTTAAATTGAAAGATTTAAACTTACTAATTAAATTCTTCCAATTAAATTAATTTAATTTCATTCAATAAAGCAATTATAAATAAAAAAGAATTCAATTATCTCACATGTTGAAAACTTTAATTACATAAATGAATTAAATATTTATTTATTTTCAAAGAGATAATCCTTAATCAATTCACATGGGTAACTCCACCCATCTCTCTAGTTCACATGGGTAACTCTACCCACCTCTTCAGTTCTAAAAGGCAAATCACAATTAGCTCTTCAGTCAACCAAACTCTATCTCATCTCTCCCAGTTGAAGAGGTGGAGTTTATTGACAGCTTCTCTAGTTCCCTTTAATCTCAACCGTTCATCTTCCTATCTCTGGGATTGACCTCAACCATTCATATCATCCTTAATTCCTATATAATAAACCCTTCATACCCATTTGAAGGATCCAGGATTTAAGCTCTCATGCGCCATTACTCCGTCAGTTTAGTTCTAGCATTCAAGCCATCTTGCGATCACACAAAGCCATTCAATTATCAAATTCTCATCACTTCTCAAGTCATAGACGCTGCCCACACCAATATTGAGCATCAAAAATAACATTTCAAAAGGAGTAGAGAGAGACAATAGAAGCTTCAAGCACTTTGTGGTTTGCATTCATTTGTTTTCCTTTCTTATCTTGTACATTTTATTGATTACGTTTAAGTATTAGTATTAGTAGTTTTGTGTATTTGATATCTATCATTGTAAACCGGTGCTACTAACCCTCGTCGTTGGAAAGCTTGGGAACCATGAATCATGAAAGAGGCGTACATTTTGGTGAACCCGACGTGAACCACACAACCTAAATATCTCTTGCAAATGACAGATGTAATCAATCAGCCACAGCCATACGGTTGCAGACCTCAATTTTCATCATTTTCTTGATATTTGTGTAATTTCACAATTACTGGTATTTTGCCACAATTAATGAAATAGTGTTGTAGTTGACTAGTTTAATACCGCAATTGATTCTAGGATTTCACATTGTTATTCTGTCATCTTATGTCTTTCTGTCTTCTAGCACTATGTTGCAATCACCTCAATTTCACCACAATTACCTGTGCTTTACCGCAGTTGACCAATCTGTGCTGGAAACGAAAACATTCTGCCACAGACCATAGTTTTTTTCCATAATTGCCAACTTTCTACCGTAATTGATAGGAGATTTCTGCAATTGAACAATCTGTGCCGCAATTGACATAAAAGACACATTTTTGGCTATTTTTCTTGGTTTATGTGCATAGTTGACTGATGGTGAATTGAAAAGAAGGTAATTAGATGCATACTAGGTGCTAGATCATTAAGAGTTGTAATAAGGAGAACCACCAACAATCGATCGCAACAAATGGCTATTCTTGTAATCGCAGTAGAAGATCAAAGCGAAGCATACACAAGGTACATTGATTCAATCAAGAGATTTGCAAGTAAGTATAAGGTCACCATTAATTTCAGCAATATCAATAATCGCAGAGTTTTTGGATATTCCACTGTCTTGGATTGAAAAGCTTTCATTTCTTGAGATACTAAACAATTTCTTTGACAGGTTTGAATCGAGGAGACAAGATTGTTAGAGTAGTTATATGTTAGCTAATAATTAAATCATTTAATTATTAGTTTATCATACTCTAGGCTTAAGTTTCACTTAGGCGCTTTATAATTCTTTAGGGTTTTAGCCTTTAGGGTTTTGTGTTTCCTTTTATAAGGATTCACTTCTTTCATTTCGATAAGGAGATCATTTTGTAATTCATTATTGTGTTAATAGAAGCTTTTTTATGTCATAATGGATTTGCAGTCTCTGGCCTATTAGCCGCCATAGCCAGTTGTTTCTCTTCTGTCTTTGCTTCATTCTTGTAGCAGTCTTTGCATGCAGGTGTTCTTGGGAAGATTTGCAGTTCAGCAAATCTAACATGGTATCAGAGCCATCTTGCTGCCGGCTGTTCGAGTCTTTTCTGAAGCATTCGAGAGTTTGAAGCTCGCTAGGCTTTTTCTAGCATTTGTTTATTGGTTCTGGGGGGTCTCTATTTTTAGAGGCATTTTGGGCCCAAATGGACACTGCCATTGCGTCCAGAAGGCCCAAAAACCCCGGAATCCATATAATATTCGTCCATTTTGGACACCGGGGCCTCTGGAGAATTTTTCCGGCCTCCTACAGGCCGTACGAGCACAAATTTTAAAAAAAAAACATTGTTTTAATATTTTTTATGCGCGCACGGTGCAAAATATGTTTGGGCAGCCGCCGCGCCACCGCAGCCGGTCGGTGGCCGGCCACCCACCCAGCCCGCACCGCGGTCACTCCGGCTGCGCACTGCTCATACCGGCCCCGCCGCTCCGGCCCTCAGCCGCCTCTGCATTGCCACCCGCTCGGCTCCGGTCACCTCCGACATCCGCCGCCGCCCGGCGCCACCTCCGCGGCCCTGCAGCGCCACTCCGCCGGTCACCGCCGCCGATGGCGCGGTTGTTTCTCAGCCCCCGTGGGCATTTATACAAGGCCGGTAGTCATATGACCGACCAGGGGCTGCGGCCCAGCCCCCGGAGCGCGCCATGCGCTCGGGGGCCTATTTTTTTTAGCCCCTGGGGCTCTTTTCTTGCCTTTTTGGGGTACCTGGGCCTTTTTCTCTCTACAGGGTGCATACGGAGGTCTTTTTTGGACTTCTTTATATCGTTGGAAAGCTCTTTCTGAGCTCTTTCCGACTACAGTACTTTGGTTTTTTGGGTCCACTGTTTCAATAGCATTTTTTTTGTTGAATTCTGATATCTTGTTTTGCCTTCCGGGAGTCATATCTGGCTCATCCGGACTCCTTTTTTGGCAAATGAGATATCATCAGAAAGCTGGTTCAGTGTGCTATTCAGTGTCAGAGGTGTTTTTTCCAGATTTTTCTCTGGGTTTTCTCTCCTCTAAGTTTTGCAGTTTATGCACTTTGTTGGATTGCTTGGTTCTACAGGTCCTGGGATCTCTTCTTCTGAGTTCATAGCTCACTCTTCTTTCTGACTTCTGAGCTTGCATGCTCCTTCTGATGCATTTTTTTTTCTATAAACGCACTGAGATAAAGTGCCTTCTTCTGCATTCTGGGATCTTGTTCACCTGGTTCAGTTTTAGTACTCGCACTCTGTTATAAAGTGCCATGGGGGGTTATGATGCATTTTCCGCTTTAGGCGCATCCACTTTTGTCAAGTGAGCATACCTTCCATGACATTAGCCAATGTTGTGTGTCTGTGACACCGCCCTTTATCCTGTGTGTGTGCTTCTGTTGCACTGTTGGTGTTCCTGGTTCTTCTTCTGCAGCTGTTTCTGGTACTGCATTTCAGTGTTCCTGTCACCTCTCCCAGTTCAGCATTATGGGGGGGTTCACCTGTTGGTTCTATTGCTTCTTGGTTCGATTGATTAGCTCTTCAGACACTTGTCTTCTCTACCTAGTCATGCACTTCAGTGGGGGTTCCAACAGTATCTTCTGACAGAGTTTTCAGACATGCTTCGGAGATGCTTCCTGCTCTTTCTTGTTCCTTTCTCTGGGACACCTTTTTCCCTAGATTGAAGGCTCTATTTCCTTCATCTAGTTTTCTTTCTTGTTTGGGTACCTGATCAGGCCTAGTTGTCGGGACCCTTCTTTCCTGCTTTCTGTAGTAGTTAGCAGTTTTGCTTCTCCCTAAGTTACACTTAAGGGGGGGTGTTAGAGTAGTTATATGTTAGCTAATAATTAAATCATTTAATTATTATTTTATCATACTCTAGGCTTAAGTTTCACTTAGGCACTTTATAATTCTTTAGGGTTTTAGCCTTTAGGGTTTCATGTTTCCTTTTATAAGGATTCACTTTTTTGATTTTGATAAGGAGATCATTTTGTAATTCATTATTGTGTTAATAGAAGCTTTTTTCTGTCACAATGGATTTGCAGTCTCTGGCCTATTGGCCGCCATAGCCAGTTGTTTCTCTTCTGTCTTTGCTTCATTCTTGTAGCAGTCTTTGCATGCAGGTGTTCTTGGGAAGATTTGTAGTTCAGCAAATCTAAAAAAGATAACAATACAACATAAAATTCATTCACTTGTTGATTTGGGTTTAAAAAGAATAGTGTTTGTCACACATCTCACACCTCACATTCCAGAATTGGGTGCTTAAAATTGACGTGGAGATTAAAATTGAACAAAGGCAAAGAATCTCTCGATTTGGTGCACTAAAATTGAACAAGCAATCAACACCTACTTTTTGGGCTTAAAAGTGAACACTTGTGCTTGTATGGTGGTGTAGCTTAGTTCACATTTCAATTTTTTATAGCTTAAATGATTTACCTTGTGTCTTGAGTTTTTGGTGCACTTGCACAATCTGTTAGATTAAACACCTTTATACTTTTTAGAAATGCTTGTCCGGGGAATGCGCTTCTTCCTCAGAGAATGACCTCAAACTGGTAATCCTTCTGATCGATATATAAACAAGTCGCAAACCAAAGTTCTATCTTATCTAGCCAAGCTCGAGCGAGGTGTTTTGATGATAATTTGGATCGGGTGAATATCCCTAAGGAGCCAGCATGTTCAACTAGGCTCTTAAGTGAGTCACACATGTACAAACCGATTGGATAGATGCCATGAACCCTTACTACAACCTTGTTAATTAGAGGCCAACCCGATCTACCTTTGGACAGATACCTTATTATAGTGCAAGGGGTTGCAAAATTTCCCCCCAATATTCCCAATATATGTGTTCCAAGGTATTTGTGTAATGAAAGATATCTTCACTCCATGATAACAATACCTAGCAACGACAAAAATATGGGTGCCTACATCATGGACCTTCGTGTCCTAGTAGTGTGAAAATTGATGTGTGAGCTAATGAACATTCAAGCATTAGGCCTATAATATTATATTTTGAAGCCATTGACTTAGATTAAATCTGACTGTTCATTGTTGAGACCTTGTGATAAGATTGCAACTTGAAAAAGTTGTAGAACATACACGTGTCAGTCTGCATTCTTCAAAACACATTGTCTTTTGTGCTTGTTCTTTGATCAGTTTCCAAAATGAAAAACAAACATCAAAACTGTCAAAATGAGTCAAAAGTGTTAAAGTCTAAGGTTATCAACATCAACTGTCTTTCAAATCAGAAGCCTTGTTCCAGAAAATCAAAATTGTCAGACAGTGAGATCTATCTTTTGAGTCTTTTCTGAGACCGTTATCCCTTTACTGCAATTGCCTGCATTTTGCCGCAATTGAAAAAAGTTTACCGCAATCATCCTCTTTATTTATGCAATTAACCTATTTATTACCACAATCGGTGATAGATTATCTCAATCTACCAGTCACTTTATCGCAATCAACATAGTTTTTCCACAGTTGACCAGAGACTTTTTTACACATGTTTTGACCTGAAACCTTGAAAATACTCTCAATTTTGTGTCAAAGACCAGTGTGTATCCCATAAAAATTCGAATAACATTGTGTGAATCTCTAAACATTAAAGATCATCCCTTCTTTGAAAAGCATGATTATTGTCTAAAACATTGTTAGTTTGAAAGTTCAGACTTGAAATATCTTGATCTCATCATCTCAAAAATCATCATTATCTCTATCAGTGACTTTGTCCCAGGCAAAGGTTGACAAATCTTATTCTTACATCATCAAAACTTTGAGATCAAGATAAATCAACATCTGTCCTTAGAATTACCCTTGTCTAAGACATAACTCAAACTTTCTTAGAAAGGTTATCCTTTTTTGTTTGCTTTATATCACTTGTTTTAGTCATAAAATATGGACTACACTATGTCTCAAATACCTCATGGAGGGAATTACACAAGGTCAAAGGTTAGAACACAACCTGATGAGTCATATATCAATAGATTCCCTACTTGGGAAATAGAGTGAGAGGACAATCCTTTCACAAATACCAGTTCTGCTCTATTTGTTGAGAATCTCCGTGGGCCAGCCTTGTTCCAAAATGTCGCAAAAGAGGAGATCAATGATATAGAGTAAGATTCCTATTCTGTGCAAGTGGTTGACGCTATTTTAGAGAGGAACCCCAAACATTTCTTAGCCATATTGATAAAGAAGGGAGTCAAACTCCCCACTGAATTCCATGTGTCAACCTTATGGCCCGAAAACCTTCTCGTAAGTCAAAACACTACTCGACCCTCTCAAATAGAACATGTGGTATCTCAAATATTCCCATCCTTGACAACAACAACATTATCACAGAGTGTGTCCAATCAAACAATCTCCGTGAACCAAGCAAACATGTCTTCCACGCAAAGCATGACAGGCTCCCAAGTAAATGCACCAACGTTCACTAGTATGCCTAAACCCTCGGCCTTATGGCCTGTCCAATCAAGCTCGCATGCTATGTCCTCAATCCCACCAAAAAACAACAACCTTTTTGCAACCATTTCGCTACTATAGTCAATCCCTACTAGCCTTGGGGTCAACACATCATTCCTACAGGGATCCATCTCTGCAAGTCTGACTTTCAGTCAATGCCCACCCGAAGTTATACCTTTGCTCATCCAACAACAACCTCAACCCCAAAAGTAACAATCCCAGCTTTAGCAACAACAACAACCTCAACCCCAACAACAACAACAACAACAACAACAACAACAACCCAACCGCAACGGCAGCAATCCCAGATTCAGCAGCAACAACAACCCGAACCCCAAAAACAAGCACAAAAAAATCATCCTTGGGTCACTCACATGCCCCCATATCAGAATCATGTGTTGGGAAATCAATATCAAGTCCCAAAGATGAGGTCCTATGTTCCTACTCAAGGGACACAACCTGATGAGTCCTATATCAACCAATTTCCCCCGTGGGAAAAAGAGCAAGATGATAACCCATTTCCCTCATACGAAGAAGAACAAGAACCCAACTACTATGATGAAAACAACCCTCTTGTCTATTTAGAAAGTTTCCCCAAGTTGGCACACGAACAATGGCAAACTAATATCCTCATGCAACAAGTGCAAGACCTGCAAAATCAGCTAGATGACCTTCAAAGTCAAAGTAAACCAAAGTCTTACACTCTAGAGGACTTATATCCCTACCCTATTAACTATATGTCTCAAATCACATCACACGTCAATGAATGTTCTCTTATTTCCTCAAATCCACCACTGATGATTTCCCAAATAAACAAAATTAAAAATATGTCATCTTTGGGAGACTAATCTAAACCTTTCAAGAGTTTAATTCAAAATATGGTTCATAGACATCATTCTATTGTTAAGAAAGATCAAAATCATCTACCCATGTCTAGCAAGGGCCCATTCTAAAACAATAACATTGTTGAAACATCTATCTCCTATGAATAATTTGTCCCACAAGAAGCCTCTATTTTTCCCAAGGGTTATCTGTTGGAGTTCTCAATTTTTGGCAAAATTTAGAGTCCTATAAAGTGATAAAACTCTAAAAAATGGAATCGTAAAATCTATGCCCAATAATTAATAATATGATGAAGTACATTAAATGGGATAAAAAAACATATTGCTTTTCAATTAAAATTTTAGGGATTATGGAAGGAAGCTCTATGAGAGAAACAATCAAAATTCTACAAGCGAAGGTTTCAGAGATGCTGGAATTTAGACCTGTTGCAAAGATGATGTCGACAGAGGATGAAGATTGTCGAATTTTAAAAATCTAAAAAAGACCCAGTTTGGGAAATTAAATTTCCTATCTCCAGAAAAAATCTTAGAATTTTACAATATGTTTTGGATTTTAGACCAAAGCCAAATCCGAAAGTAGGTAGTTATTTTTTAGTTAGTTTATTATTTTTTCAAAATAATTTGTAATAAGAGTTGTGTCTTTTC
>MU227297.1:1639961-1663546 GCA_018584345.1 Thuja plicata
TAAAGTATTTCAATTTACAGTTCATGATATATTGATTTTAGTTATATTTATTTCAAGTTCCTTGCCATACTTTGAGAGACGGAAGTTTGAGTTTCATACATAGGTTATCTGCCATAAAAATCCTATTTAGGTGAAGGTTCACCCGCCTTGGTCCTACAGAGCCAGAAGCGTAGGGGAAGAGGATCATAATTGATCATTCTCGTTAGTTGGCCAAAAATAATTGGATTTCCCATCATTGGATTGGCAAGTCCAAAGGAAATTCAATTCAGTGTTTTTGGGCACCAACACTATCCACAATATATTTCACTTTTAATCCCTTTTATGACTCAGCTATCCTAGATCCAATGCCACCATGTGCTCCATTCCTAGATGAACCCACTCCAGAGAGTCCCATTCAAAATCCTTCTCCCTCATGTCAAAACATTGAACCCTTCCAAGAATCCACCATATATATTCCAATTGATATCCTATGCCAAGAGGATGACACAAAGCATGAAGAAACAAGTCCTAAATAAAATCAAGATCAAGATTCCCAAGAATGACCAAACTAGTGTAGTTTTTGACCAAGATCTTATACTTCTAGAAAATCATGAAGATTCCACCATCCTTGACCATCCTATCCAAGCTGGTCCCTTTCCATCCCAAGAAAAAAGTTTCCTTCCAAGTCTTATGGACCTTCCACTTCCCATTCCTAAGCAAGATCATGACGTCCTTCCCATTCTTTCGAAGGATTCCATTCACAGTCAAGAGAAAATCACCCCTAAAATGGAGTCTAATGGTCCTCTTCCAAGTCAAGATCAAAGCATCCCTTCACCTTCATCTCCACCACAAGATCCCATAATCCCTCCAGATCCTCCTCATGATCCTATGATTCCTTCATCTCCATGTCCTAATCCTCTATCTTCTCCACAAGATCATATCCTACCAAATTATATTGTCACTATTCCTATTCCATCACAAGATCCTATCATTCCTCCTGATCCCAAAACATTTATGCAAGTTTTTCATGAACCCCATGCACTTCAAATGGATTCCTCTACTTCCATCCAGTCTGGTCCACTTCATGATCCTATTGTTTCTTCATATCCACCACAAAATGGACTTGCATCTTTTGAAAGTATCCTACTGGTCAAAGAAAGCATTATCAATTCAAAGGGTTATACCTCCATGAACAAAGTACATTAAAACCCTTTTATATCAAAGAAAATTATGATGGTCATGGAATCCATAACAAAATGCATTCTCAAAATGTTGGTACCCCTTCCAAATCCAAATCCAAACGTATACCATCCGCTTCACCCCTTCCATCTATCTTAGGTCCATATATTCCTCTATCCACTAGTTCACAATCCAGTTCTCCTTTCCTAAATCAAGGTTAGCAAAGGCACACATCTTGGACTACCTTACACCCATCCAAAAAGTATCCATACCATTATTATCCATCCATGAATCACATTCCCCTTTCAAGCAATTTGGATGCCAAACATAAGTTCCATAAGTCAAGAAATCTACATGCAGTCAAGGATCAACATGTCCAGTCTAATCGACATGTAAAAACAAAGAAAAATATGATCCAAAAGGAAAAAGAAATGTCCAAAAGGCCATAAAGGCCCCTTGAGAAAAAAGAGAATTCAAAATCAATATGGGTTCCTAAATATCTTATAGAAACAATGCATTCTAAGGGCCCACAAAAGAATAAAAAATAAGAATCCATGTGGATTCCTAAGAAGCTTCTTGAAGCACAGTATCCCAAAGAAAAATCCAAGTTGGCATCCAAAATTTCCATCCATCCATTTAAAACACCTCCAACCTTCCAAATCCACTTTGGGTCCTTATGTCCCAAAATTCATAAACATTCCTCCATCAAGTCCAAAATCTCATTTTCTTCCATCAAATCCAAAATCTATTTTCCTCCATCACTCCATCATCCCTCAAGGTGTGTGCCAATGTTGTTCATTCCCACATATCCATCTCCTCAAAATCAATTATTCTCGCAATCCGTCCATTATCCAACACATATATTCCAGTCTTCCATCCATCCTCTTGTCCATTCCTGCACATAAAGCATTACCCTATCCCACTTCATCCATTTTACCTCCCCTTTCCATCACCCTATGATCATCTTTGAGCATACCTTCAATAGCCATGATCTATTATAACATGTATTACAAGGTTACAATCTAAAGAGAAAGATGCTTAAGTCCTTCTTCCATTTCCTATCATGAGTCTATTGTCTTCCAAAAAAGTAAAAAAAGTCAAAAAAAAGAAAAAAAAAAAAAGGAAAAAAAAAAAAGAGAAATTTTTTCGTCCACTAGTGAAAATCTAGCAAACAAGCACATTGGGCAAGTACCATGATGAAAACCAAGCAGACAAGCATCATGTGTAATCTATGAACCTCTTGCATTCCATACATGGGGGCATGTTCCATCCATATTTTCCTATCATATCATATCCCTTTCATTTCCTCCATTAACCTATATCCCTCATATCCCTTACCTTATCAGCATCCATATTTTTCCAACTTTGATCTTGACAAGGCTAGGGATCTCCCTAGAAGCATCACATGTCCTATATGTTTCATGGTGTCCACATTCCTATGGTCCATATTTACTATCTTTTCACAGGCTTGAATCTATATCTCTTCCCCTTGTCCATTATTGATCTTGTTTTCCCTATCCATGTCCTATCATTATCCTATCAAATCCCTCCCTTGGTCTTGATAGAAATTACAGATAAAAAAATGCAAAACCTATTTTCAGCATCCTCTTGACATTTCCACTCTTGTCAACCACATTTCATTCAATGGACAATGTCTTTATCTTATCTTGTCATGTCCAGTCCCTTATCTTGCAAAGAAACATGTTATCCCATCTTGTAGATAGCCCTTGGCATCCAAACAACTTCAAGACATACTAAGAGACCTTTGACCTTCATCCATCAATCCATAATTTCCTCGCCTTGCTAGACTGGGGGCAATCTGAAAAAATTATATTTGGGGATTTGACCTAGTGGGTAAGATTGCACCATCTTCAGCTAATGGAAATAAATAAATCATAGCAGCAACATAGTACTTCACTAAGTGGGTGGAAGAAATTCCCCTCACTTACATAACTGGAAAGCAGATCTCAATGTTCATACTCAACCATATCATCTATTGGTATGGAATTCCTCAAACCATCTTGATAGATCACAGTACACCTTTCCAAAAAAAAGATGTTGAACAACTATGTGAACAATTCCAAATCAAGAAAGGGTTCTCTTCATTCTATTATCCTCAAGGGAATGGCCAAGCTGAAGAAACAAACAAAACCATTTTGAAAATCTTGAAGAAAATAGTTAATAAATCAGGGCGAGACTGACATTTATAGCTTAGTTCAACATTATAGGCATACAAAACTAGCATGAGAACACCTACATGAGCCACTCCTTTCTCCCTAGTATATAGATCAGAGGCATTCCTACCCCTCGAAGTGGAAATGCCATCCCTGAGGATATCATTAAAGAACCCGATTTCAGATGAAGACTACAGAGTAGCAAGGCTTAGTGAACTGGAACTACTAGACAAAAGAAGACAAAATGCATTCAATCACTTAGAAGACTATTAGAATCACCTTAGAAGGAATTATCATAAGAAGGTGAGGCCATGCACATTTGAGATAGGATACCTCATCCTCATGGAAAATCAAAAGAACCAAGCAGAGCGAGTGAAGCAGGAAAGTTTGAGCCTAACTGGCTAGGACCATATGTCATTGTCAACTCTACCCAAAGTGGGGCATACCAACTGGAAACACCAGAAGGAGATCATCTCCCTAGATATATAAACAACATGCACCTCAAGAGGTTCTACGCTTGAGGTCTCAATGGTTAAGGCAACTATCTACATATCTAGCAAATACCAAAAAAATAAAAAATACAAAAATGTTACCTTGGTGGAAACCTAGCAAACAGGCGCCTTGGCAACAACAAAAAAATCAAAAAAGAAAAAAAAAAGTAAAGAGAAACAAAGTTGCTCTCTCAGTGAAAACTTGGCAAATAGGCACTATTGAGTAGGTACCTTGGTGAAAACCTGGCAAACAAGCACCGAGTGTTCAAATCCAGCTTCACCATCAATGAACTCCAAGATCAAAAGCTTGAGCACACTTCAAATGCAAGATTGACTACCCAAGCTATATCCAGAGGCACAATCCCCTCTGAGCACAAAACTTATCCATGGTTAGTACTGGTCCACCAGACTAGGGCCGATTCTAAATGTCCTAAAAAAATCCCTAAAAATAAAAAAAAACTCATCAAAAATCCTAAAAAGATCAAAATGTCCTGAAAAAAATCAATCTTCATAAAAAACAATAAAAAAAATTGCAAAATCCCAAGCAATAAAACCAACTCAGTTATCAACAAAGCAAAGGGCGATCATGCCCAGTTAATCAATGTCAAAACCATGATCTTTGAAAATCAGCATTGGGCACATATGACACAGCTTTATCAATCTATCAAATCTATCAGCAAGAAAACTGGCAACCAAACCAATTTATCAAATGTCACAACCATGAGATTTGTGAATTAGCATTGGGCCCATCTGACACAGCTTGATCAGCCACTAAAAACAATCAAAATCAGTCAATCATATCAATCGTCTTACACAGTGATGGATACGATCAAAACCAGACAGGTTGGTTTTATATGAGTCATCTATTAACTGAAACTAGACACAATCAAAGCAATCAAGCCAATAAATCCTATCAAGAGAGTCGAGCCAATCAAGAGAATCAAACTGAATCAAGGAACAATAAAAAATGTTGACTAGGTCAGTTAGTCGGTTAGATGTCAGTCTATATTTCATGGTTATTTTCTTACGCTACTCCAAGATCCACCAAGTGAGGAGAGTAGCTATGATGGATCATAACTTATTTTCTTTGATTTCTTTTTATTAAATGTTCTCTTTGATTCTGGGGCCATGGTGATTAAGGATAAATGCGGTAGGCGCTGTCACTTATTTGGCAGCTACACAGTTCCATGATCTAAGCTTAACCCCGGGAAAGAATTGGACATTCCTTCTCTATTATATGCTTGTTTATTTACGAATAGAATCATAGTGGTATCCAGATGGACTCTGGGTGCATTGGATTTCTATCTTGGTTTTTATGGTCTTTCTTCTTAAAATCATGAGTTCACAGTGTTATCCAGATGGACTCTGGGTGCATTGGAATTCTATCTTGGTTTTTTCGTCTTTCTTTTCAAAATCAAGAGCTCACGGTGCTAACCAGATGGACTCTGGGTGCGTTGGAGTTCTATCTTGGTTTTCTTTTTTTATTTTGTTAGGTTTATTCAGAGGGAAAAGCGGTTATATCTAGATGGTCAATATCTGGGTGCTTTTGGCTCTCTTTCTTTTCAAACATGGAACATAGTTGAATCCAGATGGTCAATATTTGGGTGCATTAAGTTCTCTTTCTATTCAATCTCTCTACTCCTTCTAGTTATCAAGAGGTCATGGCAGTATCTAGATGGTATGTGATCTAGATACATTGGACACTGTTCGAAATTTCATAAAAAAAGATGCAATTATGACAAAAATTGGAAATGCGGCAGTGACTTGGGTCACCCATCCGTTCTATCAAATCGTAACTATCAATCATCAACCATCCTTTCTATCAATTCATATCCATCAATCAGTCCCAGAGAAAATTTTTCCACTTTCTTCTAACTAACACATGCATTTACTCAGATATTTTGTATATAGTAGATTGCATTCATTTATTGCATAAGAAAAATCCAAAACATGTGCATAGTAGATCATATAATCAATGCATCCATCATCAACAACATAATAACTAACATAGGAATGCATTCATCATCATCATATAGTTATTCACATTTTCAACAAATTAATGCTCATCTGATGCATTTTCTATGCTTAATTTGTTGAGGGGGCATATAGTCCACCTACGGTCACTGAGGCAAGCTGGGGCAAGATCAAATCTGAAAATTCGTTGACACAACGTGATGAATCACATTGTATCAAAGAGGGGAAAATGTAGACACCCTAAAATGGACATGCTTGCAACTTTACATTAAAAACACTAATTTTCATCTATTAATTAATGGTTTTTTAATCATTAATTAATCATCTATTTTCCTCTAAATTCATTCCCCAAATCATCTAATCAAATTCCCAAAATTAATTAAATAGTTAATTTTATTTATTTAATTAACCTTAATTGATTAATTACCAATAATTAATTAATTAAATTCAATTTCCTATATTTTAAATTGAAAGATTTAAACTTACTAATTAGATTCTTCCAATTAAATTAATTTCAATTAAATTAATTTAATTTAATTTCATTCAATAAAGCAATTCTAAAACAAAAGGAATTCAATTATCTCACATTTTGAAAACTTTAATTACATAAATGAATTAAATATTTATTCATTTTCAAAGAAACAATCCTTAATCAGATCACATGGGTTACTCCACCCATCTCTCTAGTTCACATGGGTAACTCCACCCATCTCTCCAGCTCACATGGGTAACTCCACCCACCTCTTCAATTCTAAAAGGCAACTCACAATTATCTCTTCAGTCAACCAAACTCTATCTCATCTCTCCCAGTTGAAGAGGTGGATTTTACTGATGGCTTCTCTAGTTCCCTTTAATATCAACCATTCATCTTCCTATCTCTGGGATTGATCTCAACCATTCATATCATCCTCAATTCCTATATAATAAACCGTTCATACCCATTTGAAGGATCCAGGATTTCAGGCTCTCGTGCATCATTACTCTGTCAGTTTGGTTCTAGCATTCAAGCCATCTTGCAATCACACAAAGCCATTCAATTATCAAATTCTTGACACTTCTCAAGTCATAGACGTTGCCCACACCAATAATGAGCATCAGAAATAGTATTTTGGAAGGAGTAGAGAGAGACAATAGAAGCTTTAAGCACTTTGGGGTTTGCATTCATTTGTTTTCCTTTCTTTGCTCGTACATTTTATTGGATACGTTTAAGTATTCATTATTAGTAGTTTTTGTATTGATTTCCCCCATTGCAAACCGGTGCTACTAACCCTCGTCGTTGGAAAGTGAAGGAACCATGAATCATGAAAGAGGCGTACAAGTTTATTTTCATAAATTTAGACTCTCTGATGCCCTAATTTTGGCATTCAGAGTTGGTAGATCAAAACTCTATATATTGTAATCAAATCAATATAATATAGGTGAGATTCTTAATACAATAAAGATCTATATTTGGTGCTTCATTCATGGTGTGTAAATTGCTGCCATCTATGCAAATTGGTGAATTGTGTGTATGCATTATTCATTACTTTCAAAGAGCCTCTTGTTTTGTTGTGTTTCGAATCCGCATTTACCTTAGTTGGAGTTTGTTGTTGTCTATCTACCTTGCTGTGAAGAATGCGTGGAAGGGATCATCTATTGGGTTTAATGATAAATCCATCTCGTGTGTGCACACAACTTGGTGGGTTCGCAATTTGCTATATTTTAAATATCTTGCACAAGTGAATATATCTTCTCTCCAAACACTTGCATCCATTGGGTATAGAATTGCAACTTTGTCTGATTTATACCTCTTGGGTTTGTTCCAAATCTCCCCACCATTCAATTTGCAAGGAAGGTTTTAGAGCGGTTTATGTCCATAGGATTTCATTTTAGTAATTTACTTCATCTCTTGTTACTCTGCTCCTTTGAATTCTATCTCAATCTAAAAGTAATCACTTTGAAATAAAAAATTGCATTTTTATTTCAAATACTAATCTTGTTAAAATAGAAAATGCCAAAAATAGTTCTAAAGATTGTTTTGCAGTTTGATGTCTTGAACGTACCAGAAAAGGCCTCCTTGTGAACATTCACATTTATCTTCAATTGAGTAACCAAGTAGGTTGTGACTTGACCCTTGAGAACCTTGGGAATAACTCCATTATTCTTTCAAGAGAGGAAATCGAATCTCAAGATCCTAGCAAGTTGGCTTGTGTAAAAATGACGCTCAACAGAAGTGGCGCTAGAAGGAGGGGCTCAAGACTGAAAAGCTAGAAAACATTGGATCCTTCTCCCTAGAGTGATTTGAGCGAGTGCTTAGATCATCCCCGAAGAGAGGCAAGTTTATTGAACTCACTCACCATCTTAGGCCTCGTAGTGAAAAAGGTAAAACAAAGGAGAGCTCCTCTCATCATCCCGTCGAGTCACAGAATCTGCTTGGAAAACAATCACACATCGCTGTCCCAATTTTTCCCACTGCCATAAATCAAAATCAGAATTTGCAAAATCAGACTTTTTAGCCACCTCATCCGATGGCTTTCTTCGCTAATGCACAAAGTTCACCATTGAATTTTGTTGGACAGCTCCATGAATTACCCAAGAATCTGGGAATGTTTTGCACACATTTCATATATGGTGAATCAAGGACAACAGAAGAGCACATCCATGCCTTCAAAGAAATTTTCAACCGTAAGGAGATTTCCCACCAAGACATTGTCTGCTGCCTTTTCCCTTACACTTTGGGAGAGTTTGCGTACAACTGGTACCTTAATTTTCCAAGGGGATCTATCTTTGCATGGAATTAATTTGAAACCAAATTCCTTAACCAATTCAAATTATACATGGATCCAGATGAAACACATCACCAATTCATTACAAGAAGGAAAGATCCCAAAGAGCCCATTGCCATGTTCAACCATTGTTTCCATAAAATGCATGAAAAGTTGGAAGCTCCTTACACCATACCAGAGACATCTATCATACAAGTTGATCTTAAAGCTTTGGATCCATTCACCTCAATTTTCCTAAGAAGGCTTCCCCCTATAGATAGAGACATGAGGGAAAAGGTATACAATGAGGCTATTAATTTTACACAGCAAATAGATCCGCAAGAAGGGAACTTCTTAGCCATGCCCATTGTTAACAACACCGCTGCCTCACATCCATTTGCAACCAATAGTCAAACCCTGGCCACTCACATGTCATCAATGATTCCAATTCCTGCACAACCATTCACATCCCTACCACCATCCATCACTTACCTGGGCTACGAGGCCCATAAGGCAGCATTTGTAGAGCAAAGAGTGGTGCCCCAAACCGAACCTAACACTCTCATAGCATCCGAGCTAGATGTCGTGAAGAAAACCTTGTCACAACTCAAAAGTGAGCTCATGAGGATGAAATTAAATCCATCCCAAAACCAAGGGGGATACCAGCGGACATCTTCTAGTCTGAATGCCTATCCTCAGAATCCAAATCAGAGTTTCAACAACAACAATACACAAGAGAAGCTATTTGAGCAGCAGAGGCTTACTAGGCCATGAAACACCTGACCAAACAATGGAAGCATCCCTACAAATAATGAAAACACATACAAAGCTTCGGAAGCAAATTTTGTTGGGGATCCAAACTCAGACCAAGGCCATGAAGGATACAGAGGTAACTCCTACAACCATCACACTTAGAATCTCGATGATCCACTTGTTTGATTCAACACCATGATTTTTGATTCCTACGAGTGTGGAAATGGAGAAGGTTCAGATACATATGCAAAAGAAGAATAATTTGTGTTCCCATTTCAGAAAGAGGAGGAACCTGAATACTCTGAAGTGCATGCCTTCCAAAATGATCACTGGAGTTCGTATAATTTATGAAGTAATAAAGAACCCCTCACAGATGGTATACCTCCTAGAAAACAACTGAGTCCCCCAGATCCTCAGGCCAGAAACAACCCCATGCCTCCTAAAGGGCCGAATGCTCCTATGACCCCTACCCCAAATGCATTTTTTGGTTAGAGGAGCGCAACGTGGTCAAGTGAGAAATATAGTGCGGTCGAAGAGTTGAAAAGGACCAAGGAGAACATATCTATGTTCGAATTACTGCAAGGTTGCCCATCTCAAAAGGAAGCCCTTTTAAAATATTTGGACCATTTAAAAAAAGGTCCACCGGCTAGTAGTACAATAGGACCCATGTCCAATGTCAATACCTCTGAAGCTTTTCCTGCAATTTTCAAAGATAAGATGGAGGTACCCCCTTTCCTACTTAGTTTGCGGATGTTTGGGAAGAATTTACACAATTTCTTGATTGATTTTAGAGCATCGTACAATGTCATGCCCTTTTCAATTTGTCAAAAACTGGGAATGGTGCCCCAAATAACCAACCGGGTAGTGATACAACTAGATAAAACTAAAGTCAAAGTAATCGGCATGCTCAAAGACATACATATTCAATTGGTTGCAGATCCAAGGATACAAGAGCACATTAATATACATATAGTGGACATCCCTGAGAAATACAGAATGTTGTTGAGCTAAGAATGGACCAGATGTCTGAGGGGTTGGTTGTCTACATATTTCACTCAATTATGGATGCCCTGGAGAGGATTGAACAATCAAATCAAGATATACGCAGAACCAAAACTGAAAAGGATGATCACAAAATGCAATGCTCCTAATGAAGTTATGTTCACACAAACTTACTTAGGCACTTATGAGATGGATGACATCCTCATGTTTCAAATCTAAGAAGGAGAAGATTCAGACCATAGTCCCATCCAGGGCCTCCTAGAATTACCCATCGGTGATGAAATCTTTAGAAGGTTTATGGACATCACTACGAAAAGCCTGAGGTATTTGGGACAAGATGTCGATCCCAATATCTTGTTACTACCAGGATACTACTAACTACATCAAACAAGCCATTCATATTTTACATGCCCCAGATCCCAAGAGGCATTGTCATGAATATTAGCCTAGATCACCCTACCAAAGGAGGTACGGGAAACACATACGAAAAAAGAAGGCTTTAGGGTGGAAGATGAGAGTAACCCCATGCCAAAGGAAGAAAACCCGACCAATCCAAGCTGAGACATTGAGTCAGAATCAGATGATGGAAGCCCAACCCTAAACATGCTTAGTGACTGGAGTACTTTGGATGATGGGTCCTATCCACCCTACAAGGGGTTACTAGAGGATGAAAACATTAAGGGTACAGAAATCTCTGAACCCGGATGTATCCGAGGGATAGTGGAAGGAGAGTCAATTTCCTCAGGTAGTGATGGAGGAAAGGATCCAAAGACCAAAACCATGGGTTTCAACGAAAGGGCCCCTGCCAAGTCCAACCTCACTGGGCAACAATGGATTTGGAAATTGCACTTCGATGACAGCAGGGGCAGGGATTGGACACGTCAACCTGAGAGGTAAGTCTTCTTACACTGCATACAAATTACAATTTTGATGCACTAATAATGTTGCAGAGTATGAAGCATTGATCTAGGGACTCCTCCTAGCCCATGAGAAAGGAATAAAAGCTCTGACGGTGGAAGGAGATTTATAATTGGTTGTCAAGCAAATCTGCAGTCAGTATTCTTGCAATGATAAGAGACTCTCACCCTATCGTAACAGGGCATGGGATTTGATCAATGACTTTGAAGCCTTCAACATCCAATCTATCCCACAGAGAAAGAACATTATTGCTGAAACCCTAGCTGTATCTGCCAGTTCAATACATCCAATGGAGAAGTCCAAGTTAAATAAATTTTTGATTAGACTCATCACAACATCGGCCAGCCCAGATAACATCACTAATTTCCAAGTCTTCCAAGATGACCAACACATCCTTGATTTCATCATGTGCGCGGGTGTGTTTGAGAAATAGATCGTAGACAAAAGGAAGGAAGAAAAAGATGAAGAAGTAGTTAATCCTGAGGATCTCGATGACCATGGCATTATAAAACTAAAGACCAATGCTATACCAAAGGGGATGGTAGAGCTGGAAAGGATTTTTGATAGTGATGGAACTGCCATAAAGAGATGCCCAAATGTAACTCCTGGCGGAAAAGAGTGTGAGACATACAACCTCAGCACGGAAGATGAACTAAGAGAGGTACACATCAGCAAAGTGGGTACCAAAGAAGAAAAGGAGAAAATGGTCCAAGTCCTCATCGAATATCAAGATGTTATAGACTGGAGTTATGTAGAATTAAAGACATATGATACCTCAGTTATAGTACACAAAATTCCCATGAAACCAGACTCCAAACCCTTTAGACAACGCAAAGGCCTATGAACCCTACTATGGAGCCCCTAATCCAAAAGGAAGTCTAGAAGTTACTAGATACAAGAATAGTTTTTCCAATTTGACATTCCACATGGGTCGCGAACTCGGTGCTAGTAAGGAAGAAGACTGGTGAGATCAGGTTATGTGTAAACTTCCAGAACCTGTATAAATCCTCTAAAAGGACAACTACCCACTCCTATCTCTCGACAAAGTATTATAGATAGTTAACGGATCCAAAATGATGTCCTTCCTGGATGGTTACTTTGGATACAATCAAGTAATGGTGCAGGAAGAGGACAGGTTGAAGACAACATTTACAAAAAAATGGGGAACCTTCGGCTATCGGCAGATGCCCTTCGGTCTGATAAATGTTGGGGCCACTTTCCAAAGGGCGATGGACATAGCTTTCAAAGGGTTAGTCAGTAAATGCATTATCATTTACATGGATGACCTCACAGTCTTTTTGAAACAAAGAGATGACCACATAGATGACCTCTAAAAATGTCTGCAAAGGTGCAGGAAATATGGGATCTCTCTCAACCCAAAGAAGTGCGTGTTTGGGATAACTGGAGGGAAGCTGTTGGGACACATCATTTCAGAGGATGGGATAGTCATAGACCCTGAGAGGGTGGAAGCTATCCTAAATTTGACACCACCCCATAGCCGCAAAGAGTTGAAGTCTTTCTTTGGGAAAATTAACTTCCTAAGGAAGTTTATTAGCGGCTTCACGGAGATAGTAAAGCCATTAAACGAGATGCTCAAAAAGGATGCCAATATCGAATGGACCATCTAGGTAAAGAAATATTTTGAGGAAATAAAAAGTGCCATCTCCACGGCCCCAGTCCTTGTCAGTCCCGACTATGCCCTACCCTTCAAAGTATATTCCTTTGCATCTAAATACTCATGCACAGGCATCCTAACATAGGAAAAGGTCGGTGAAGATGAAATAACTATAGCCTTTATGAGTTGCCCCTTTAAGGATGTTGAGACCAAGTACCCCAATTTGGATAAATAGTCTTTTTCCCTTGTCAAAGCAGTAAATAAATTTAGACACTACATCTTGAGAAGAAAGGTTTTTGAATAGTGTTGACGCAGCTGTCAAGTCTCTTTTAATGCAAAATGAGCTGGGAGAACGGAGAGGAGAATGAATTTCAATCCTCCAAGATTTTTACCTAGAGATCCAGCCGTTGAAATTAGTGAGAGGTCAAGGCCTGGCCAAGTTTATCTCCAAAGTTGAATAGGGTCTAGTATGTCAGACCTACACCGATCAAGGTGTGATTACCGATATATGGTCCCAAGACATAGTTTACTACCTGCAGCAGAACCACTGCCAAGAGGGAATGAATGGTTCACAAAGAAGAGCTCTAAAAATCAAAAGTAGCTCCTACATGCTAAAGAATTTCCAATTGTATAAATTCAACTATTAGGGTTTGTACCTCAGATGTCTGGATAGGTTGGAGGTGAAACACATCCTAGAAGATTTTCATGACAAATATAGGACTAGGCACGGTTCAGCCGAGGCAATTGCTCACCAAATCCTGAGAGTAGGATATTTCTGGCCAACAATATTCAAAGACACCGGCCAGCAGGTGAGATTGTGTCATACTTGCCAAACGAGTGCAAACCAGGAAAGAAACCTAGCAATGTCCCTACAACCAGTATACAAGGTACGTCCATTCGCCCTATGGGGCTTAGATTTTGTCAGAGTGATTAACACCCCTTTGTTTGTAGGACACAAGTTTATTATAACAGTCACCGATTACTGTACATGTTGGAAGGAAGCCCAAGCACTAAAGAATTGCACCATGGAGGTCGTGACCAAGTTTCTAAAGGAGCGCATCATCACTAGGTTTGGAATGCCATTTTATCTTGTATGTGACAATGCTCCCTCTTTCTCCTCTGCATCGCTCACACAATGGGCCTTCAAAAACTAGGTAATCCTCAAATTATCCTCTAATTATTATCCACAAGGAAACAGAGTAGAAAATTCCTCCAACAAGAATTTGACAACAGTGATCAAACACCTCCTAGATGATAACCCCCGGGATTGGAACACACAACTAAAATACACCCTGTGGATTGACCGGGTGAGGATCAAGAATGATTTGGGGACATCCCCATACCAACTAGTCTATGGCTTGCAATGGGTCTTACCTATGAACTTGAAAATCCCAATTTTGAGATTTATGGACCAATATGTGGGAGGCAAAGATGGAGTACAAGTTAGGTTCATGAATCTCCTCAACTTAGAGGAGAAACAAACATTGACCCTAGAGAATGTATCAAAGCACCAGGTTGTCTTCAATAGATGGTTAGACAAGAGAGCCACCATTAAAGCCTTTAGGATATTTGATCTTGTCCTCATGTGGGATAAGGCAAAAGAAAAGTTGGGAAGCCACACCAAATTCCAAAAATTATGGACATGCCCCTATCAGATATCAGAGATCTTGGGGAAAAACACCTTTAGGATTAGCACCCTACATTGAGATTTGACCCCATTTCTAGTCAATGGGAAATTCCTCAAACACTATTTTGGATCCTAAGTGGGACTACCCTCCATCCCTTGTATCATAAATCCTTTTGTTTTCTTTGTTTTCTTTTGGTCATCCCCACCGTTAGTCCTTTCTTTTGTCCGTGGTCTTTCCCCCTTTCTTGTCGAGGCTCATTTTTCTTTGGGTATGGTGTGTCATGGATTCATTCCAAGTGGTTCCTAAATAGGATAAGAGTTATTTCTTAGTCAAATTCTCTAACGCAACATACATCACAGAAAACACTACAAAAAACAAAGTGGTAGCATCTATCATTGATAGACAAGAAGAGGTTGAAAGCTCAGTCATTCTAATCACCAGAACACATTAAGAAATAGCACTCGAGAACGGTGGTATCTCAAGCATTCATCAATTGCAACCATCATTAGTGCATGGATTCAGGCACCCACGGATCCCAGAACCCAAGTCTAAATGAATACAAAGGCAGTGGAAAAAGGAAAGAAGAAAGGGCTGAAAAATAGGATTAACGCACGAAAAGAAAAATGGCCCGAAGAGGTCACAAGTGTGGGATCCGGGTAGCACAGCCTAATCACTACTTGAATCAATCATAAAATAAAATATGGACCTGAATGCATGGAATAAACATACATCTAAGCAGGAGATGTTTCATGTACCCAGAAAGGATGAGAATCATTATCCAAAGAACAAGAACCCTCAAAGAAAAATGTCACAGCCTAGCAGATAGAACGGACTAGGGTGACTATGACAATCTCTACTGGGGCTATGAATGCCCGAATATTAGTAGAGAAAGGTTATACTTGGGATTCAGGGAAAACTTTGTCAGGGCTATGGACACCTGATTGGCAGCAAATCTCTTTCCGAGAATCCCTGGTCAAAGGTCAAATAAAAGACACACATGAACAAAGGTCAAAGAATAGACACACATGAACACACACAAGGGAGACAAGAAAAAAATTTAGAATTGGAAGTCATTGAAAGATTGTTAGCTCAGATTTTTCTTGGTTTTCATTCTACTAAAAATAAAACGACAACCCGAAAGAGTCTTGATGATGAATAAATGCCTCGGTCATTCCTCCTTTTGTCAGGGCTATTTTTTGTTGTTCCACAACACAAACACACCCCATGTTGGTCCTCTGACCATGGGGACCCTCCTTTTTTTGTGTCTTTTTGGTCTTTTTGAGGCTACCCCCTTTCCCAGTCCCTCACAAATCAGCCTCATTATCAACTCGTTGAGAAAGAAAACACCCTTTTCAGCCTTTTCGCCCTTTCGGCCTTTCAGAGGACCACATCCTTTGAAAGACCAAAATGGCCGAAAGCCCAAAGACTGGCCCTTTTGGTGTTTCAGTCTTCATAAATGCTGAAAGGCCAAAAGGTATCCACCCCTGGAATTTTGGTGTTTTGGACGCCGAAACACCAAAAATGCTGACATCNTCCCCCCCCCCCCCCGTGGGTTATAAAAGGTTGAAGGGCCCTTTTTTGACTCACTTTGTTTATTCGTCTTTGACATCTTCTGAGCAATGATTTTTGAAGCTTCATCCTCGCTCCCCATGGTTGATAACTTCTTTGCCTTCTTGTGTCTATATCCTTCACTCCTAGATATTGAGAGGTAGGTTTCTTCCTCACCACTCTGGTTTTTTTCATTCTTTGTTGTTGTCTAGATTTAGGGCTTTGCACCTGGTGCCTGTCTAGCACAAGGCGTGCTGACTCCCCCCGAAGTCTTTTAGGGATTTTTGCACCCTTATCCTTGTGGGGGAATTCCATCCTTGTCAAGTTAGGCTTGGTCTTTTTGAGTTTTTTCTGCTCTAGTTAGGGTTTTTGTCTTTGGTCGTGAACTTTTTCGCAATTTTTTGACCTCCAAAAGGATAAAAACTAGGTCTTGTCCATCGTTCAATTGGTCTATGGAGAGTCGGCCTTTTTGGTGTTTCAGACCTCTGAGATGTCTAAAACACCAAAAGTCTGAATCTTTGAGGATGTTGTTGGCCCTTTTACGGTTTCAGACTTTCAGAGTCCGAGATCCATTTCAGATTTTCAGCATCCGAAGAACCTTTTTAGACTTTTGCACACCAAAAGGTTGATAGTTTCTCTTTCATCAAGCGTCTTCTCTTTCACACTTTCAGCCTTTTCGAACTCCGAACCAGTTTTCGGCGCCCGGAACCCCAAAAGGGTAGAAAGTACAAAAATCTGCATTTTTGGCTACTTAGAGCTTTTTACTCTTGTTTTTCTAGATTAGTCATTAATTTTCAATTCTTTTAAGTTCCTTCTACAAATAAAACAATGATACTTGCATATTTCATTGGAGGAATGCCTGAGAAAAATATTGCGTTACCCATGAAGTACGTATACAAGGGGAACACTCCCCCTTCCAAGGTTGGCAACAAACACATTGAGATCACCGATACTAATATTGGGAATGTAGATTGGGATCAGTTCTTGATGAGGTGTTCCCAACTGACTGGGAGATCAGAGGACTGCACCTCACTATTCCTATCAGGATTAGTCAACGTGACAGCCCACCTAGTGGTTGTCATATCATCTGAATTGATCATGACTTTGGAAAACCATTATGACTTGAATAAGAAGGTGGTCCAGAATATAGAGGGACAAGTGGTGTTGGATATCAGACTAGACGTCATAGAAGAGGTCTTCCACCTCCACAAAGGCATAGACAATTTCTATGACTTCTTCATAGAAAAGGGCAATAGATGGTTCAACAACAAAGGGGAAGAGGCATATGACATAGTCAATAAGAATTACCTCAAGGAACCTCTGCCCAAAAACAAGCTGGACAAGATAGACCTTAGGAGGGGGCACATGAAAGAGGATCAGCCCTGACATTATTGAGCTGGATATATGGATTACCACAGTCCTTCCAACTGGAAAATTGAATTATTTTCTTGATAGAGAAAATCAGAGGCTGCAATTCTAGGTTTGATTGGGGAACCATCATCAGCGACATGTTGGATGAACAACTGGTGGAAGTAAAACACAACCCTAATTTCTATATGAGTACCTACATGGTGTACTTACTGGCATCACAGGAAAACTACCCAGGACACACCAAGAGGGAAAACATAAATGATCCCAATGCATGGCCTCACATTGTGTACCCCCAATTACATAAAAAAGGAAAACATGTTAGAAGACAACCTAGACTACAAGATAGTCAATGACACCTTAACCTTCACAATCATCTGATCGATTGAAGGTGATTTTGTGAAGATGATGTTAGAGGAAGTAGTCACCAAGGTGAGGGCCATTGGGGCTTATTACATACAATACAAGATATTAACTTACATTCAGGTGGTAGGGTCTACCGTGAGACCTAAGAAGTTACCCCAATACCCATCTGATTGGATTATGACCTTAGAAATGGCCAGCCAGCTTGCTGACACTTCTGAACATATCAAGCACAAAAAGAAACATTGTTGGGACTTCCCTATTTCTCTGGGCCCATACACTTTACAAGATATCTAGGTCTGCAAATCCTTGGCCTTTGAATGAGATGAATGCCTGCTAGAGATCTATAAAATAGTTTGGCCAAGATTCAACCCAATAGGAACATATAGCCACATCATCAGCAGGTTCTATATCCATGAACCACATCTGGAAGACCATTGGATCAATTGTGTAGATGATCATGAGGTCAGGATCTGTGATTATTGTAGGATGTCCCTCACCCTTGCACAACACATATTGAAGACCCCAATTCCTGCAAAGGTTTGGGAGAAGGATTTAGATAGGGTATTAGAGGTCATCTACACTATGGATAAAATATATGATAGGCCCATCATGACTGTTGAAATTGATAAAGATGAGAATGATGACATTGAGTTCCAACCTAGGCATGTACTCAGAACAACAAAAAATTGGATTGGAAGGCATTATAAAATGGAACCAATCCCAGTAAAAACACTAATGGATCCACCTAAGAAGGCGGATAAATAGCGCGGGGAGAAAAATACAGTGCCACAATACAAGAAGGAATCACCACATAATCCAAACATGTTATATGGCCATGAATGCACAATAGAGTATGGGTCAAACCCAAGGCACAAGGCTCCCAAGACTATAATGACTGGGAAGATAGATCCTCCAGTGAGGTTAGCATAGGATTTTCTAGATGAAGGGCCATCCACTTCTGGAAAATCTCCTCCTACCACTGAAAAGGGTAAGAAAACATATAAAAGGAAGAGAACTTCTACGTCTCCAAAATTGGAAACTGTATAAGAGGAGCTAGAAGAAGAGGAAGAAGGAGAGGTACCTATAGTCTAAAGGACAATGTCATAGAAAATGAGAGAGAAGGAGACCAACAAGAAACACTAGGAGGATCCTAAGGAGCAAGATAATCCCCTGGATTCTCTAGGATCAGATGAGTTCCAGATGTCTGATTTCGAAGGTCTAGAAGGATTTTTGGACCAAGGTGAGGACAGCCTAGGTGATGCAACAGGGTATGAAATATGGGGTCCATCTCTCTTTCATCCATAGGTAACCATCACTCCACCTCCCACTCAATTCACTAATCTAGTGCGTGATGTACCTATCATGGAAGTAAGCTCTAAAATAGATCAAGGGCTTAGAAATCAAGATTCCCCAATCATCCAAGATGTAATAGGGGATAAGGCCATAGAAGAGACCCTTGTTGCTACTCCTCTGCCTCACATTCTTAATCCACCAACTACTCTTCCACCTCCAATTCATACTCCACCACCATTCCTCTCAACTCCAACACCAACTCTGCCTCCAACTACTACTCTCTCATTTCCCATTCCAACTCTCCTTACACCTACTCCACCACCATCAATCTCTTTTCCTTGCTTCATCCCAACCCCTGGAGGATCACTAAGTGCAGAATTTGTGTCACCTTTCAAAACCACATTGAAAGTTATGACCGGTCTTAATACCGAAGTGTTGATTAGCTCCTTAAGAGATGAAGACCATAACAAGGAAAGACAACATAATGTAGTAGAAGAGGGAAGGGAAGAAGGAGAAGAAGATGAAGGAATTAATGAGGAGGAATAGAACAAGGAACATGAAGAAGGGAAAGATAAGGAAGGGACCCTAGATAAGGAAGTAACCCCAGGGCTCCAAAAATTGGATTCAGTTCTTCAAGTTGCCCCATATGATCTGGTCGCCGCATCTAGTAAACCTACATGGTTTACTAAAGAAATTCAGTTGAGGAGAAGAACCTACACAAATGAGGATGAGGGGGAAGATACAAATATGAACTCTTTAGGGCAAGCTTTTCATCAAAGAGAGGTCATATTACCAGCATGGACAATTTCCTCTATCACCCAAGACACTAGGGGTCGCTGGAAGGAATAGGTTGCAGTTCCTTCTGCTAGCACCTCTCAAACGCCAGCAACTCTAGAAGACTACACATTTGAGGAGGTAGATTTGGGAGAGCCCACCAAGGAAGGGAGAAAGACACTGGAAACCTTAGGGCTTAAACATGCTCTATGGTTCATGAGTAAGGACGAAGAGACCATAAAATCCTTGACGGAACAGAATGAAGCTTTGAAGGAGTTCATTCACAAGATGGTTGGTCCTATTGACCCAAGTTGTCCAGAGGCCTCACTATAGGCAGTGTTAGAGAAGAGAAACACCCCAGACTTGCCAGTAGGATTTACACCATCCTTTATCCAAGCAAGTGTAGATTGGAAAGGAGATTTTGAGCAGTACAGGGAAGAGGCCATCAAATGGGTAGTCAAGCCTTATAGGGTCATTTTGATCGAAGCTACAAATTTGATAGACCTGATGGAGGATGAAGGTGGCCTGAGCTCTAAGATAGACAAATGGCAAGTCGCCTCCCAAGACCTAGAAATAATCGAGAAACAACATTTATAGATATTGGTGAAAGTATATGAAGACCAAGAGCTCGATAAATTTGAGGCTTGGACTAAACGGATGACCAAAATCATTAAGGTCTATAATAAATTTCAAGCCTCCATCTTAGAGAAACAAAAGGAGGTCTTGGAATGGGTAGAAGAAATTTATGTTTTCTTCACAGGGATTGGCCTCGACTTGTATCGAGACGAGGATAAACACATTTTACAGCCTTCAAAAGAAGTGGTCCAATAGTTTAGAGACATTATGGCAGGCATCAGTACCAAGGAGGCCCTACAATAGATGTTCTATTCAAGGGAAGAGATGTTGAGGATGAGGGAACATGAAGAAGAGATCCAGTTCTTCACTTTCGAACTAAAAATATTCAAAGAGAAGCAAGAACGGAAAGTTAATAAGGTAAAAAGGAAGGAGATAAACTACGAAGAAGTTCAAGAGAACATACAGAGGCTCTGGGCTGCTCACCCACAAATATTCCCAAACTGACTCCTTGAACCCTTGAACATTTTTTGGAAAAAAGTGGTTTTCAGCACTTGGCGAAATTCTCCTAAGGCAAGCTTTCGGCCTTTTGGCCTCATTAGAAAATTTAGTTTTTTGCCTTTTGGCCTTCAGGTATTTTCAACCTTTTGGCCTTTCGACCTCCGAAAATGCCAAAACCTTTAGATCTCCAGATTCAGTTCGACACTTGGCAATTTATGGATAATAAAAACTTTGGAGTAGAGGTCGGGGGCCAAAAATCTGAGTGCTTCCAGTAAGAACATCTTTTTTCTTGCTAGTTGAACTCCAGATCAGATTGATGGTTAACTTGAGTTCATTTTGGAAGGACTAAGGGTACCCTATCATTTCCCACTATAGGAAGAACCTCCAAATGAAGATTCCAAGAAGGAACTCCAAGAAACAAGAAGAAGACTCTAGTTCACAGAAGAAACTCTATCTTCTTTTTATTTCTTTCTCGGGGAGTTTGATCCTTCTTGCATGGAAAAACTGATTGTAAATGGATTTAAAATCCATGCAAGCTATTCAGTTTCAGTAAGAAGTAGTTTGTTTTTAGCTAAGATTTAGTTTTAGTTTATTGTCATAAATTTAGACTCTCTGATGCCCTAATTTTGACATTCAGAGTTGGTAGATCAAAAATCTATATATTGTAATCAAATCAATGTAATATAGGTCAGATTATTAATACAATAAAGATCTACATTTGGTGCCTCATTCATGATGTGTAAATTGCTGCCATCTATGCAAATTGGTGAATTGTGTGTATGCATTATTCATTACTTTCAAAGAGCCTCTTGTTTTGTTGTGTTTCAAATCTGTGTTTACCTTAGTTGGAGTTTGTTATTGTCTATCTACCTTGCTATGACGAATGCGTGGAAGGGATCATCTATTTTGTTTAATGATAAATCTATCTCGTGGGTGCGCACAACTTGGTTTCTTCACAATCTGATAGATTTTAAATATCTTGCACGAGTGAATATATCTTCTCTCCAAATGCTTGCATCCATTGGGTATAGAACTGCGAATTTGTCTGATTTATACCTCTTGGGTTTTTTTCCAAATCTCCCCATCATTCAATTTGCAAGGAAGGGTTTACAGCAGTTTATGTCCATAGGATTTTGTTTCAGTAATTTACTTCATCTCTTGTTACTTTGTCCTTTTCTGTCTCAATCTAAAGTAATCACTTCAAAAATACAAAATTGCATTTTTATTTGAAATACTAATCTTGTTAATACATAAAATACCAAAAATAGTACTAAAGATTGTTTTGCAGTTTGATGTCTTGAACGTACCAACAAAGGCCTCCTTGTGGACATTCACATTTATCTTCAAATGAGTAACCAAGCAGGTTGTGACCCGACCCTGGAGAACCTTGGGAATAACTCCATTATTCTTTCAAGAGAGGAAATCGAATCTCGAGATCCTAGCAAGTTGGCTTGTGTAAAAATGACGCTCAATAAGAAGATTATATAAAGAAACATGCCAGTAAAGGGAGGAAATAGATCCCTAAAAATAATAAATGCAAAATACTGATCTTGCCCCCCAATTAAGAGGAACAAGAAGAATACCCTATTGTAGACCAATAGGGGACAATAATGCTAGTGTTTGATATGAAGAAAATGTAAAATGTCTGGTGTAATACAGAGCACATCTTTGTCAACTTTATCATGAACATATAACATAAATTCATCACAATCACAAAGTAAGTGTGTGTTATTGTAGTGAAAGGGACATGAAAACTTATTAATAGCATCTTTGGCATAAGGCTGAATCTTATTTTATGCTCAAACATAAGGCATATGTTTACTCTCTTGGCTAAAGCGTCATGGATATCATAGGGGGGATATAGACGAGGTTGGTCAAATAAGATGAAGAGGAGGTGGACAATATGTGATAGGAAAACCATGATAGGGAATGAAACCTATACCACATTTATTACTTTGTTGAGGAGAATTAATGGTAACTTTTATTCCTTGTTAATTAATACCAATTCCTAAACCTTTATAGCCTTTTTGAGTAGTGATATTATTGTGCTAGCTAAATGTGGGCCTCTGATTTAGTAGTACACTTCAACATGGTCATTATACTTCAACTGCATACAGGAATGAATGTGGATTTATTCATCCTGCATGTCTGAAAAATTTGACATGTTGCCTTCTAGAAGGCAGGAGTATGAGCTTGCTCTCAGGGCATTGCAAGCTTAGTGACTACACCGAAGACCTAAACGAAGGATTTAAAAATCTATATGTTTAGAGTAAACTGTTGATTAATCTAAATGCAAATGAAAATACAGATTGCTATTAATCCAAGCTAGTTAGGATTCAGTTTTAGAAGCACTAAATGAAATGTGAGATATTTATTTTAACAACACCAAATCAAAGTGTGCTCTATGATTAGATTGATTTGCTTGAAATTAATAAACAAAAATATTAAAGCTAAATGAGAAAATGCTAAGAATGCTAAAAAATGCAGTATAATAACTTTAATAAAAAATTAGGATCCTTTGTGAAGGAAAAGAGTTTCTCTTTTATAGAAATCTCTCTCAAATCGACAGTCGAGATCAAACAAAAAGAGTGGCTCAGATTTGATTGAAGAAGCACAATCCATGTGCAAGTGATTTGATTGGTCGAGAGAGTCAGTTGACTGAACTGACTGATCAGTTATTTTGGAAACTTCCAAAATCAGTTCAC
>MU227297.1:1677502-1697366 GCA_018584345.1 Thuja plicata
TTTCTCAAAATGTTAGAGAGCTCAAGAATGGAAAGAAACAAGCATAACTCATGATACTCAATGATCCATCCTCAAAATGTTAGAGAGCTCAAGAATAAAAAGAAACTATCATAACTCATGTAGTACAATAACAATGGACCAACCTTTCTTTGACAGAGAGAAGCATAGAATGATGCATTTCAAACACTTCCTCTGGTTGCAACCCTCCATGGCCACCTGAATAGACAACATATACCTATAACAAAATATGTACAACACACCCGCATTGAACCATTTATCACAAACCATAAGCCATGTCAATACTCAATGTATATATACTATCATACATGCATGAATACCCACCTCCTTGGCAGATACACAACCAAAGAAACAACATTCTAGGAGATCCAATACTAAGAGACTTACTACCATGACTCCACTAATCCAGCCTGAACCCATCTTTCTAAAAAAGGAAAGCTACAAAATCACAACAGTATACCAATACTAATAGGTAGAGAAAAGGTTTATCAAATGCTAAAAGGACTGTTTGCAACACAAAGGGCCTGTGAAGGGGAATCCTTATCCTCCACTGTCCTTTTTCTTAGAGTGTGTGTGACATTGTAAAAGTAAACAAACAAAAAAGAAGGGCTCTACAGTTGTAACAGATGTGGTAAAAACTACAACACATATTGAAAGAGTAACCCACAAACAGACATAAACAATCATGTCAAAACTCTATATCATCCATATTGACATAGTTACCCATAAACATATAGAATAGGCTTTTGATCAGAGTCCTTAAAAATACAAAACAAAACATTATCAACATAGTTTTTCTTAATAAATCATATTAAACAGACAATTCACACTCACTTTTACTTCTGTCACAGTTGTTGGAGAATCTTCCTGCACAAAAGTTCACATAACCCAAATCCTTCACTTATTTATATTCCTGAATCTGGATTCTTCCACTCATGCTTTCTTTTATATGGTCCTTTCAACATTAAAATAATTACAATCAAGAGATTTTAATCATCCTTTGTACATTAAAATAATTACAATCAAGAAAGAGTTTATAAATAAAACAAAAGAATATAAAATAATAGCTTGTGGTTATTACTTAAAGACCCCAAAAAATAATAATTTCTTCTTTGATTGATCATATACATTCTAATGACCTACTCAACCAGCCATATAAAGCTCATAAAGCATGGTAAAAGAGGGCCCTAGCTGTGGTAAAATGGGAAAGGTGCCACTTTTCACTTCCCTAACCCAATTTTATTTTGATGACATTTGTTGATTTAATGGCACAATATGAATGTTAATACTGGCATTGTTTACATCTTTGCATTTGGAATGCTTGATGACCCGCGAGCTTTGAGAGCTAGATAATTGTTGCTATTACCTTCAAGGTATTGTGTGAAGTGTTTGATCTCTCTTTATTTATTTTTTTGTTGATATTAACTATGTGGTATTCCCCGTTTATGATCATTTCATGAGGAAATGTCTTGATGGCTCGCGGGCTGCAAGATAGGGCATCATGCATTATTTATGGGCTGTGTCTATGCACCATAATATTTGCACCTTAGTAAACACATGTTAACACAATATGTTGTTAAAAATATATGTTAACACCATGTATGTTAGCCTGTTGTGTTAACATGTGTTAGTAATTTGCAAACAAACACAATAGGCTAACATACAAGTTGTTAACATATTTTTTTGACAACATATTTTGTTAACTAAGGTGAAAATATTGTTAACGTATTTTGTTAACAACATATTTACATGTTCAGATTCATTATATCATCAAATACAAAGCATTTTCATTTTGTACTATGATTGACAATAGTCATTTTGTAATTTGATTTGAGATGTTGTCTACATTAGTATGTTTCTTTTTATTGCAATTATAATTAGTATGAATGAACAAAATAATCAAATAAACAAAATGATATGTTGGAATGACAGTTCAATATTTATCGATATAGCATAGATGGCTTCGGTGAATGTGCCTATGTGTCAATGTGGTGTTGTCCCTTGTGTGTTGAAGATGTCACGCACAACAAGTAATCCTGGGTGTCAATTTTGGGGTTTCCCAAATAGGAAAAAGGTCTAGATATGGAATTATATTTTATGTTTAAAAGTAATGTGACAAGTAATTATTTTAGGAAGAACTGATGTAGATTTGGTATTGCAGGGAAATAGTGGATGTCAATACTTTCGGTGGGTCGATGAAACCATGTTTACATCTACCCCATCTATGTCTATACTTGATGTAATAAATGAGTGCAACTTGTGCAAGGCTCGAGAGGCAGCTAGTGCTGCCGAGATTGCTTCAATGGCGAAAGTAGAAATCACGTTTCTGTGATGCCTTCTTTGTGTAGTTTGTGCACTACTTTGTTGGGACCATATGCATAAGTGTGATTAAAAGAGGGCTATTGTAGATACTTAAACTTTTTTAGAATTTCATGTAGATACGTTGGACATATTTTGATAAACTCATGAGCTTTGATGTTAAATCATTGCATTAGATATTGAAATTTTCCAACATATTAAAGTCATTTTAATGTAAGATCCATTGTACTTTTAAGAAGGTTTTTTATGTAAGAGGAAGGTCGATAAAGTATAATGTGATGGAAGAAGAAGATACCAAGGAATAGGAAGAAGTGGAAGGTGATGTAGATGATGATCACGATTGAGAGTTAGTCGAAGAAGAATATGAAGAAGAAGACGACGATGATGTTGCTACTAATCATGATGATGAGGAGGAGGAGGATCACGATGACGATGATGATGTTGATGATGAAGATGACGATGATAGTGGTGGTGATGATGTCGTCGATGATGATGATCTTGATGATGAGATGGATGAAGAATAATATCAATTACATGAATGAAATGTCCAATTATGCCAGATGTTTGGCATGTTTTAACGATTGTTTGGGGTTGAAATATGCAATTTTTCTACTAACATGCTTAGGGTTTGATATTAATGGCATTTTTGTTTTTAACGTGAATATCTAACTACTCTTATTCACCTTGTTTTATATGTCCTACTTATATCTTTGATCTGGCATCATGCATTGTTTATGAGCTCACTATTTAATACTGTCATTGTTTACATCTTTGCATTTGGAATGCTTGATGACCTGTGAGGTTTGAGAGCTAGGGAATCATTGCTATTACCTTCAAGGAATTGTGTGAAGTGTTTGATCTCTCTTTATTTGTTTTTTTGTTGATATTCACTATGTGGTACTCCCCATTTTTCTTTCAGCAGTGTATGGCTTGACTATGCACATGCATAATTGTAGATGAGGATCAGTAGTAATAGGATGGCATTCATTGCTTAGATAATTTTGATCTAACCCCCATCTCTCTTTTCTTTGCAGGTTCTGGATCACATAGGAGCACACTGGATTCATACCCGGGTCAAAAATTCATAACTTTAGGCAATGTTTGGTACCCTTATTATTTGTGTTCACCCTCTTATGTATGCATTTAATCTTGCATATTCTTCTTAAAGTTGGCGATGCTCATGGCCTATGTGAGCCCAAATGATTTTATCTTTCAGTTCATTTCCTTGTATAGTATATACAAGTTATTTGGCATCTATATACATGTAATCTTTAGATGCAGAAATTTCTTTTCCTTTACATGTATCTTTTCATGAAATGAACACAAATTAAACAAGATCATCTCATAATGCAAACTATGGTAATGTAGTCACTCATCTAGTAATTAGGTTACCAAATTGGAATGGGCATGAAAAATATGGTAACAAGAACCATTACTAAGGATTGAACATAAGTCTAAAAGTCCCCAAACCTATTGTTTTATGTGTCCTTATTGCCTTCATAATTTTGATTCAACCCCTATAGGATGCCCAAGCCTAGAGGCCAAGGAAAGTACCTAAGAGCACTTGAAAGAAAGATGAATGAAACCATTGTCCTTATGTGGGCAAACCCATATAAGTGTTCTTCCTTTGCATCACAACTCCTACTTGAGGAACCACAATCATGCATTTATGTTCAAGACTTATTATTACCTTGGTCTTTTTTAATCTTAGGATGACATCTCAATTGGGAAAGGAAAACCAAAACCTTTCATAGACCAGTCACAACCAAGGCATTTGGGTGTTCTTCTGTTGTATATTTATACTCATAAAATATATGTACAGTTATAAAATTTCATGCCTTGAAATTTTATAACATAGTTCCTTAGCATAGTTTACTATGCTAAGGAACTATGTTCAATGTCAAATGTGTTATCAAGAAACAATGGTTCACATCTCGAACCTCAAAGATCTTCAATCTAGCATGCTATCAAAATAGAATGGAAATGGTGATTCAATGCATCTACAAACTCAACAACATGGCAACACTGATCCAATAACAGCAAATACATTACAAATTCCAAGCTCACGGTCTCAATGAAATAAACAGTGTATAAAACAATATATGGTGCACAATAGCAGCAAGCATGAAATGAAAGCAACAACATCATACATGTATGTGTGTGTGTGTGTGTGTGTGTGTGTGTATATACATATATATATATATACATATATATATATATATACACATATATATATACATATATATATATATATATAGACATATATATACATATATATCTATGTATATATATATGTATATATATATATATCTATATACATACATATACATACATACATATATATATATATATATATATATATATTTATATCTTTGTATATATATGTATGTATATAAAAAATAGAGTTCATAACAGGGTCATGTGGTGCTCAAACAGTGAGCTCATAAACAATGCATGATGCAAAGATGTAAACAATGCTAGTATTAAACAATGAGCTTGTGCCATTAAATCAACAAATGCCATCAAAATGAAAATGAGTTAATGAGAAGACAAAGCTAGAATTCCTACCTCAAGTCATGGATGCCATATGAAGATCAAATGCTAAGGAACTATGTTATGAAATTTCAAGGCATGAAATTTTATAACTCTACATATATAAAATTTCAAGGCATGAAATTTGATCTCTGATTTGACCTTGATAATGTCCCCCCCATTGCTTATGCTTGATCATGAATTTTAGACGTGTATGGATTGAATATGCACATGAATAATTGTAGATGAGGATCAGTAATAGGGTGACAAGCATTGCTTAGATACTTTGGATCTAACCCCATCTTTCCCTTCCTTGCAAGTTCTAGATCATACAGGAGCATTGCAGGTTCTGGATCATACAGGAGCATACTGGATTCAACTCTAGGTCAACACTTCATTACTTCAGGAAATGTATGGTACGTTCATTATTTATGTTCATCCACTTATGTTTGTTTGCATTCATTCATATTCTTTTGAAAATTGGCTATACTCATATTCTTCTTGTGTCTGAGTCTTCCAAGTATGATCAATTTAATGTTGTAGATATTGACATATAATTCGATATCAACTTGTCGATATGATTACAATGTGGGGGAGTCAAAGAAAATATATGTACAGTTATAAAACCTAAACTTAAATTTACAAAGTAACATATCATTTATAAAACCTACCATAACATGTCATTTTTTGTTTGACATTTTTTGTCACAACTAAAGAGTACAGATATGTGCAGATATAAACATTAAGTACAACATGTCCAATTTTTTTGCATATATACACATTAAGGATCGTCAGATAATACAAGGGAATTCGATCAAAATAGGGAGACAATCGCTAGATTGTTGTCTAACTTTCAAAGAGAAGGTGATCACATCTCAGAGGAACATGGGGGTGTGAATGAATGCTCTATATAATACCTCTTATAGTTAAGGATTATGCATCCTTTCTACTAGAAACAATACATGGAACTCATTAAATTATTAACCAGGGGCGTAAACTTGAAATGGTGACAGCAAAGTATATGCTCTAATCTGTTCTAAAATCCATTATTATAGTCAATAGAAAATTCTTGAAAGGAACTAAAATAGGAAAGATGAAGTGACTTGCTGAAATAGTAAGTTTAATCCTATGCTGCAAGAATGATAAACTAACTAACTGCCTTTGCTGCAGGAACAACCACTAGTGCTTTTACTAGTGGCTGCAGGAGCAACAGAGTCCTTCTTGCTTCAAATAACTTGCAACCTACTTAACAACGAATTAGATTCACCTCTTGTGTGGGCCCCCATGGAAGTGTGAATAAAAAAGATCTCAAATACTAGAAGTTGAAGCTCTCATAATTTATTCATAAAACATGGATTACACAGGATACAGAAAATAAGACTCTATATCTCTTTCTAAATTACAATAGAGTACTGTAATAATAATTCTCTATCTATCGACTAACTACTGGGAATAGAACTTCCAGTTTATTTAACAATAACTTGAAACAAACTCCTATTGACTAGGACTTCCCCAACATTAGGGATATGGTAGTCATCAAGAACACGACAAACAATTTAAACTGAAGGAACAAACTGCATTTATACATTCATGAAATCTAGGAACACTCTGCTGCTAGATTGACTCCATCGCGACCGCTTCAGCTGTGATTCATTCACAATAGGACTCATTCTCAACCACGGTGGTAGAACCATTATGAGCTCCGCAACGGTTAGTCCTTTCAAGGCATTACTCTATTCCTCTTATGTTGACTCCTTCCTTATTCATGGATCCATTGCCTCTGCAAAAGGGTTACCACGTGTACATATCCAAGACAAAGAATTCATAACAAGTTTATTTACTACCTCGCTCTTCATCATATGGCTACAGGAAACCCACCTGACTTAAGGTAAGAAAGAAAGGTATCAAATTTAATTCCATATATCCATACAACACATAGATAGCATTTTATAAACTTTTTCAAAAACATTTCACATATATTTTCATACACCCATCGATATATCAGTTCTAAGATTTTAAACAGTCTAGAAAGTATCATGAAAACATATAAAGTCTTTCAAAAGTAGCCATAAAACATATGAAAACATAGAACTATATATGGCCCTATCTCAGCCTTATCATTCCCCCCAGCTTAATCCTTTGTTGGTCCTCAAGAAAAGAGGTAGTTCTTTAGCCTGGCGTGCATTCTAAGATCTACCACTATTTTCTGTCCAACTCCTCCATTAGCAAAACTCCAGTAAAAACCCTTATTGTCCCTGTATGTTTCCCACCTCCTGACCTCTGTTGTCATGTCATGATTTTCCATGTTTCCTGAATTAGGCAGAAGAGGTGGTTGGAACGTTAATGGAAGCCAATAGCTTTTTCTTTCTCTGCCCAACATGACATACCAGGGAGAACGCTTATTTTCCATTGCAAAATTAAGCGGTGAATGGGGTTCCTTATTCCTCATATCTGCTGTCATAGTAATCTAGCACCATTGGAGGGATTTTGTGGCCTCAGCTAATTCTATTTTAGCCATCTAAGTGTATTCATTGTAGGCTACATCCCTGAGAGGGTTGATGATCTTTTCCCCTGAGTCTGACTGTGCTAACTTCATCCAGTCATAACAGTATGTTTTGGGATCTTTAGCCTCTGGCCGTAAGTGTAGAGGAATTTCATCCTCTAATTCCCTATAAGTTTTAGCCTGAGACTCCCTACTGATCTCATTCTGCATCCAGGACATAAGTTCCCTGAGCTAGATATCTCCAACATAGGGTAGTGAATTCCAAACCCTATCGTTAGGTACAACTAGATTATGCAGGAAGAATTCACATAATAAGTTTTGTATGGCTGCAGGAGAATTATGGAAGGTTTGAAAAAACTAAATGGGCTCATTTAACAAAGGAGACTTGCCCCTGACTATATTGGTCAATTGATAATTCAATAATTGTTCCTTAAGAAAAATGGAATATACTGGTGAAGGGGACCTACAACTCATCAGGTCAGGGATAACTGACGTTACCTTAGCCAACCTTTCTTGGAGTTGTTCTACCTCTTCCTCCTTCTCTACCAATTCTTGAAAAGTTTGATCAATAACCCGGTGTAAATATTTCTTCTACCTTTTCCATTGTTATCTTTCCATGATTAACTGATTAACTAACTGAAAAATAACAGAGAACGGAGTTACAGGACAAGGTACCTCTGGTAGATCATCTTCATCATGTTTTTCTCCTACTGATCCATCATCTACTGTAGCTGCATTTTTTGAAAACTTTGAATGAATGATGATGGCCCTTTCTGGATTACTACATTGCTGAGCTATAGCAACTAGTTTGTCCAACTCTTGACTTGAAACTTGCTTGACCATCATGTCAATGCTAGGGTTTTCTTCAAACAAATCCTTCCCTTCTGCTGTAGGAGGTGTATCCCCACTCATAGCAACATCAGAATTGTCTTCAAATAAATGTTGTTCTACTATTGTGGGGGGTGAGTTCAGCATACCTTCATTAGGAACAGGGTCTCCCTTAGAGAAGTCATCATTATTATCTGCTTCCATGAAATCATCACTGATTTGGGTTTCATGAGTAGATGAATCCCTTCTCTGGAATCTAAATTCTTGCTCCTCAGAGGTAGAATCGTCCTTAATCATTACACATTCTTCGATCCCAATAACCTCAAAAGATTGTTTACCTCCTAACTCAGGAGAATCAAGGTTGACCGCTGCATTCTCTGGCGACATATCTATGGCCATACCCTTCCTTTGCCTGCTGCTTCTTCGTAAAGGAGTTTCCTCCTTCCTATTAGCAGTCTTTCACTTCCGTGAAGTACCTGGAGTTTTAGGATCTACTTTATTACCAGAGGTAGCTGACTTCGCTTTTTCCTTTCCTTTTTCAACAGGGGTAGTAGTTGTATCATTAGAAGGAGGAACAGTTTTCTCTTGGACTTCTTCCTCTGAAATTTTTTGTTTGCCCCTATTCTAGGATGATCCAGATGTAGAATCTTTAGGAGGATGCCTAGAGTTTTTAGTCCTAGGCTTCCTTGCTAAAGACGAACCTGCTCCTAGTTCCCCAATGACTTTAAAAACCCCTTGCTCTATTTGGAGTCTTCTACCAACCCTACTCCCCAATGGTCTTAGGGTTTCTTCTAATTTCCCTTCCAAGAATTCTTCCCATGTTACATTAGGGTAGTCTCGCAATGCTCTCTCTACTATAAGCTTAATGAGACAATTATGAGAGACATTGTTAGGCTTACCTTCCTGTACTACCATAGCTCTTTTCTGCAGAATGTTGTAGAGGAAATTTGGCATGTTGATAGGTCTATTGTCATGCCTTAAACAACTCAAAATTTTGAAATGTATTGCATGCAGGTAGGCTTTTCGACCCTCGCAGGTGAAATATTTGATCACAAAAACTGCACACTGCTTAAAGGTTTCTGGTAAAGACAATCTGCGGGTGCCCTGTTTCTTGTCAACCTCTAGTGGTGGGTCTGTGTGCAAAGTAAACTATGCTCTCGCAGTTGTTAGGTAAAAATTCTCTGAAAACTCCTCGCCCTCCTGTGGTAACCCCATTACCTCTGCTACAATTTCTTGTTAGAATGGTACCCTTAGTCCTTTAACAGTCGCTACCCCATCATGGAGTGTGCTCAAGAATTGTAATGCTACCTCCTCATTCTGATTAGTGAGCTTCAGAATGTAGTCCACCCATCCTCTGGCTTGGAATAATAGCCTACAATCTTGATTGTTTAATAGAACGTCGTGAACCGTGGGTTCAGAATGAATTAAATTTCCACCCATGTCTGCAAAGTTTGAAGGATACACGCCACAAGAATGTACAAGCAACGTAGAGATGTTTTACAGGCTATATCAAGAAACAAAGCTATAGGAAAATGGAAAGTTCTGGACTTCTTCAAGATTTCAAATGATAAATGGAGAAATGAATGCATATCTATCATATCTCGAAAGATTTAACTATTCATGATTACTTGACAGACATCCGTATGGACACCTTGGCTGGATTATTTGTGCGAATTTAATCGCTCATTTGGGGGCTGTCCAATCAAGGGTACAACGTGTAATATTTGTGAAAAAGGTACAAGTTTTTTTTAAAAGTTTGAAAAATATATCATATAATATGTGCATAGTTATATAGGACAAATAACAAATTTCCTCTCCCCCCAACTTAAGTACACCAAGGGTCCCACCATGGCGCATATGACTAGAGCGAAGCTAATAAAAAATGTATTAATGAATTTAAATGCCAAGGAAAAGTACACACACCTGATGACGTAGTGGCGACTCTGTGAAATGAATGAAGTAATTGCCATCCGACGTTGGGAAATGATGAGGTGGAAAGGTGGCAGAAAAGAAAGAATGAAATGAATGTTTATTGTGGAGAAAAGTACTTTCCAGAAGAAATTAATTATTATGGGGCGATGCGACCATCTTTTAAAGTGAAGACTGAATATGAGCGAGGGGCTCACATTCTTGTGCTACAGGAGGATCATGAACTGCAGTGTTGGCAAACTATTGTAGGAACTCGGCTTTGCTTTGTGGTTTATGGTATAGCTTGACTCACTGGCCATTAACCAGTAGCTTGAACCGAATAGGGTCAACTATCGACAACTGCACAACACCATTTGAAAATACAGCAATTATTTCATAGGGTCCTAACCAACGAGTTTGGAACTTACCAGGGGTGTGTTGATATCGGGAGTCATACAAGAGAGCCCAATCACCGACGGCAAATGTTTTATCTTTTATAAACTTGTCATGCCACTGCTTCCTCTATTGTTGCACCAACTCGGTGTTTGCTAAAGCCAATTTCCTCCATTCATCCAGACTGTTCAAGGTGAGAACACGTTCCTGTTGAGCTGCAGTGAGATCAAGATTGAGCTCCAATGTTGTCCGCAAGGTTTTATGTTCAAACTTGACTAGCATCATTGTTGTTTTTCCATAGACTAGTTGGAACGGGGTGAATCCTATAGTAGACTTCCATGTAGTGCGGTAAGCCCACAGTGCTTCAGGAAGCCTAGCTGCCCAATCCTTCTTATGAATAGCCACAGTTTTGGTAAGAATGGCCTCCAATTCATGGTTAGTGACCTCAACCTGACCATTGGCCTGTGGATGGTAAGGAGAGGACTTCGCATGACAAATGTTGTATTCCTCCATCAAAGCAGTAATCAGGCTGGAAGTGAACTGCGCCCCTTGATCAGAGACAATTTCCTTTGGAACACCAAAGCAGGTAAAAATGAACTCATACAAGAACTTAGCAACATTATTGTCTCGTGGATGTTTCATTGGTTTAGCTTCAGCCCACTTAGTAGCATAATCTGTAGAGACCAAAATGTAAGACTTACCTTGAGAAGAAGGGTCAATTGGGCTGACAAAATCAATGCCCCACTTATCAAAGGGTGTGACCACCACCTGTGGCTATAGGGGCATCTCATTGGTCTTAGTAGGCCTTCCCATTCACTGGCACCGATCACATTTCTTGGTGTACTGAGCGGCATCTTTATGGAGAGTCGGCCAATAATACCTTGTAGTCAGAATTTTGAAGGCCATCATTTTAGCTGCAAAGTGGCCACTGCATGGTTCATCATGACATGCCCGGAGGATGTCATAAGTCTCATCCTCATGAATGCATCATCTCATAACTTGGTCTGAGCCAGTGTAAAACATGAAACCAGCAATCCAAGAAAAGTTGAAACTTTTCTCAGCTAGCAGCCGACGTTCCTTGGAAGAAAAATGGGCCGGAGTGCGACCAGTTGTGAGATAATTGGCAAGATCAGTGTACCATGGATTGTGTGCTTGCAATAGGAACAAATGTTCATCTGGAAAATTTTCATTGATGGTTGTATGATCATCAAGAATGTGCAAGCGAGAGAGGAAGTCAGCCACAACATTGGCTTTCTCGGGCTTGTCGATAATTGTGATGTCAAATTCCTGCATGAGTAGTAACCAACGAGCCAATCTTCCTGAGATAGCCAGTTTATTCATCAGGTACCAGATCGCAGAAAGGTCAGTGTGGATAAAAATTTGATAACTAGTAATATAATGTTTGAAATTGTTCAGAGCATAAATTACTGCAAGCATCTCTTTTTTGGTCACTGTATAGTTGAATTTGGCTCCCTATAGATTCTTGCTAATAAAATAAATGGCATGTTCAATTGCATCCTCTTGCTGGCCCAATACTGCGCCAATAGCATAATCAGAAGCATCTGTATGAATATGAAAAGGCAAACCCCAATTTGGTCCGCGTAATATGGGTGCAGTGGTTAGAACTTCCTTCAGTTGCAGGAAAGCCTTATCACACTCAAAATTCCAAGTAAAATCAGAGTCCTTTTTTAACAGATTATAGAGGGGAGCTACAATTTGGCTAAAATATTTGATAAACCGCCTGTAATACCCAGCATGGCCAAGGAAACTCTGAACATCTTTCTACTTCTCTGGTGTGGTAAGAGTGCGGATGACTGAGATCTTGGCAGGTTCGACCTGGATGCCATGTGAAGAAATAAAATGTCCCAACATGACACCTTCTTCCAACATCATAAAGCACTTCTCACTGTTGAGTGAGAGATTATAGTCCTGGCATCTTCAGAGGACCTTTTCCAGATTTTCCTTGGCTTCATCAAATGTGTTCCCATAGGTAGTGAAGTCATCCATGTAGATTTCCATACAATCAGAAGATATGTCTGAAAAAATACTGATGACTGCACGTTGAAAAGTGGCAGGGGTGTTACATAAGCCGAAAGGGAGGACAGAATAGGCAAAAGTCCCCCAAGGATAGGTGAAGATAGTTTTCTCCTGATCCTCGGGAGCTATTTGAATTTGGTTGTAACCACTAAACCCATCCAAGAAGGAAAAATACTTCTTTCCTGCTAGGTTGTCTAGGACTTGGTCAATGAATGGGAGTGGGAAATGGTCCTTTTTAGTGGTTTTATTGAGCTTCCTGTAATCCACACAAACATGCCATTTACCTCCTTTTTTTGGCACTATGACAAGAGGTGACACCCATTGGCTGTCAGAAATTGGATAGATGAACCCGGCATTAAGGATCTTTTGGAGCTCAGTTTTGACTATATCCCTTAGGATAGCATTAACTCTTCTTTGCGGTTGCCTAACTGGTTTATAATCAGGACTTATGTAGATCTGATGGGTACAAAGTGTAGGATCTATCCCTTTCATGTCAGTGTAATCCCAGGCAAATGCCTGTTGGTTGTCCTGTAGCAGCTGTAGGATATCTTTTTGGCAGGGTAATGACAGGTTAGAGCTGATATTCAATTCCTTGCCAGGGCTAATTTCTATTTTTATGACCTTATCTATCATGGCCAACTCAGCAATTGGCGGTGAAGCCAGTTCATCGGGTAATAGGAGATGAAGATAGTTGGAAGATAGTGAAGATGGAGATGCATTTGGAGTGGTCAAAATAGTCTCTAAAACACAGTCTAACTACGGACATATCTGGGAATCTATGTCATAGTCATTAGTGAGGATAGATGAAATTATCTCATCTTCTTCCCTAGAGGCTAGAAACGGTTCTCTTCCTATAACCATGAGTTGTTGAATGGAGTTGGTTTCAAGATCAAGTTCATCTAATTCTGGCCACATGGCATCCTTGTCCTACAACATGGGTTGAGCAGGGGAGTAGAGTGTTAAGTGTTTGGTGTTGACGCCATTAGAGATGTCATCTTTCCTGATCGGCACGCTATGAAGGCATCAGCAGTGGCCAACTATGGTTGTCCTAAAATCAGAGGGTACCCATCCATGTCATCTTTAGGGGAGAGAATCACAAAGTCTATGGGATACTCCCAGGAGTGTAGGGTGACTATCACATCTTCAATTACCCCATTAGGTTTAATAGTGGAACTATCAGCCAGTTGGAAAATTATTGGTGTGTCACGGAGACCGGCAATGTTTAGATTGGATAGTACTTCTTTGGTCATGACATTTATAGATGCACCTAAATCTACTAAGGAATTTGGATCTTGTATACTTTGGATGGTAACTGTAACCACAGGACTTCCTAGATCGGCGTACTTGGGTACAGACAATTTGTCTAACATAAGATCAGAGAGCTAGCCGACGACATGAATGGTCTTGGGATCCTTTTTCCTCCTTCCAGGTTGTTTAATGTAGGCCTCCCGAATAGCTTTAGTATAGGCAGGGACTTCCTTGATGACATCTAGGAAAGGGATCTTTACCGTTATATGCTTTAATTGGTCAACTAAGTCTGCTACAACATGGTTTACTATGGGTTCAGCTTGTTGAGCTAATCTCTGAGGAAATGGAGGCTCTTTGGCTACAGGAGCCGGCACATCTTCGTGGTCAACAGGAGGCTCCTCCACTTCGGTAATGACAGGGGGTTGTGGTGAAGCAAGGGTAGTTCCTATCCTAAGATGAATGTCATGCAAGGCATAGCTCTGCTATTGAGCAGGCAGTTTGTTATTGGGATTGGGATTAGGTTGTGCGGGCAGCTGTGGTGGCTTAGGAGGATTATTAGTGGTTGCAGGAGGAGGCATGAGAGCTTCTTTCTCTGGAGGGGGCATGATGGCTTTCTGATTGGGTTGATGAGACCATTGATTGGGTTGCTGCCACCCCTTCTGGGGTTGTTGCCAGCCCTGTTGAGGCTATTGCCAACCTTGCTGGGGCTGGTACCAACCCTACTGGGGTTGTTGCCAACCCTATTGAGGTTGTTGCCAATTATTATATCCTCCAAAATTATGGGGACCTGAATTTGGGAAACTCTACCATGGATTATGATTGCTAGGAATTTGAAGAGGATCTTGAGGCATACCTGGTCGCGGGGCACATGGCCTGTGTTGAGCGACATATAGTACCTCCCCATTCTCATCGATAGCTTTGAACTCCATAGGCATCGGCTGAGACTCTACATTTGCAATGGTCTTGCATTTGTAGCTCCTCTTTTTCTCCTTGCAATGCGGGCAGTATTCTGCGAGCACAATATCAGTATCCTCCTTCTTCTTTCGAGCTTGCATGGTATCCAGCTGAGTAGCGACATCGTTAATGATGTCCTGCTTGAAGTTCGATAGGAGATTAGAAAGTTCTATCTTGGATACCCCAGAGCCAGCAGACTTGTGTGGTAGGTCTCAGATTCCTCTACCCTTCTTGACAGTGGCCCGGGAGTAGTTCAAGCAGATATTTTTGATATCATCCCATTTTTTTTTTGTAACATCACCTCTAGCCATCAGGTCCAGAGCCTCAATGCTTCCTTCATTGACACCTTTAATAAAAAGGTGTTTTTGAGAGTCCTCATTCAGTTGATGCTGAGTGTTACGCTGTAGGTTGTATATGAACCGCAAGACATAATCTTCTAGGGTCTTGTCCTCTTTTTGGGTCATCCTGAAGATGTCATCACCTTTCAAATCTCACCCTCGATAGTATTCCTTTTATTTGGAAAGAAACATGTTGCTCATGGTAGTCCAATCTGCTACGACGTTAGCACCAAGGCCCATGAGCCATCGTAGCGCGGCTTCCTTCAGAGTGGATGGAAACAACTTTAGCTTATGTGCATCAGTTGTATAGTCGTAGCTCCTACAAAGGATGTCAAACTCAAAAAGGAAAGTTTCAGGGTCTTCGGTGATGAGGCCATAGAACTTGGGCAAGGCTGTAGAGGGTATGTTCTTCAAATTTTGATTTCCTTATTGAGGAAGAATTGGGAAGGGAAAGGTGGGTTGAGCCATCCTTGGAGGAGGCCCTGGCAGTGGTAAGAGATCTTCTGGTTCAGCAAATAGTTCATCCAATTGCAAGGATTCATCAGATGATAGTAAATGATCAAATGCATCGGCAAATATGTTTTCAAATGGTTCCTCGACGTCTATGGGTGCAACTTGGGGTTCCTCAAGCTCAGAGTGTAATAGACTAAATGGGTCAGCTTGATGATCTTGAGGAAGGAAATGCCCAAGATTATCTCTTCTTCTATGCATAAAAAGAAATGATAAGCTTGGCCTACAATGACTCTAGGCTAGATTAGATTGACACCATCCCCAGCAGCAGCGCCAAAAATGACTGCTCTATATAATACCTCTTATAGTTAAGGATTATGTATCCTTTCTACTATAAATAATACATGGAACTCATTAAATTATTAACCAGGGGCGTAAACTTGAAATGGTGACAGCAAAGTATATGCTCTAATCTGTTCTAAAAGCCATTATTATAGTCAATAGAAAATGCTTGAAAGGAACTAAACTAGGAAAGATGAAGTGACTTGCTGAAATAGTAAGTTTAATCCTATGCTGCAGGAATGATAAACTAACTAACTGACTTTGTTGTAGGAACAACCACTAGTGCTTTTGCTAGTGGCTGCAGGAGCAACAGAGTCCTTCTTGCTTCAAATAACTTGCAACCTACTTAACAATGAATTAGATTCACCTCCCGTGTGGGCCCCCACGGAAGTGTGAATAAACAATATCTCAAATAATAGAAGTTGAATCTCTCATAATTTATTCATAAAACATGGATTACACAGGATACAGAAAATAATACTGTATATCTCTTTCTGAATTACAATAGAGTACTGTAATAATAATTCTCTATCTATCGACTAACTACTGGGAATAGAACTTCCAGGTTATTTAAAAATAACTTGAAACAAAATCCTATTGACTAGGACTTCCCCAACATTAGGGATATGGCAGTCATCAAGAACATGACCAACAACTTAAATTGAAGGAACAAACTACATTTATACATTCATGAAATCTAGGAACACTTTGCTGCTAGATTGACTCCCTTGCGACCACTTTAGCTATGATTCATCCGCAACAGGACTCATTCTCACCCAAGGTGGTAGAACCATTATGAGCTCCACAATGGTTGGTCCTTTCAAGGTGTTACTCTGTTCCTCTTATGTTGACTCCTTCCTTATTCATGGATCCATTGCCTCTGCAAAAGGGTTAGCACGTGTACATATCCAAGACAAAGAATTCATAACAAGTTTATTTACTACCTCGCTCTTCATCATATGGCTACAAGAAACCCACCCGACTTAAGGTAAGAAAGAAAGGTATCAGATTTAATTCCATATATCCATACAACACATAGATAGCATTTTATAAACTTTTTCAAAAACATTTCACATATATTTGCATACACCCATCGATATATCAGTTCTAAGATTTTAAACAGTCTAGAAAGTATCATGAAAACATATAAAGTCTTTCAAAAGTAGCCATAAAACATATGAAAACATAGAACTATATGGCCCTATCTTGGCCTTATCAGTGAATATAGAGGAACAAGGAGGTGTGAGTATTGAAGCTGAAGATCATGATCCCATGGGAGATGACGATCATGCGCCAGAAAACACATTTGAAGATGATGGTATGAATGCATTGTTCGTTGGCACATTTGGTACTGGAGTTTCTAGTGTTGTTGGTGATGGTGATGATGATGATGATGATTATGATGAGGATGACATTGACATCGTCCATGATATACCTCTACTTGAGAAGGAAAACATGACCCTTTACGAAGGCTCCCAATCTACTCTAACATTTAGATATTCCTAAAAGATCTCAGTGGCCACACTTACATTATTAATCAATATTATATATAATTAACTAGCTACTGTTTATACACTAATAATCGATATCCCTTCCATGTTGGCGTGTCAAATAGATCATTAATAACCCAAAGTTGCACTTGACTAATGCCAACGATCCCTCCTAGAGTTGATACTTGATAGTATTTTTTACTTAATAGGTAATATCCCTGCATTAGTTTAACTTATTGTGTAATATCGTTGCCACATAACACGGTCACCTTATAATTATCGTTGTTGTATACTTCATCGTTGTTTAAGAAATGAGATTATTGTTAGAGGTTCGTTGTTATAGAGATGATTGTTATCTTCTTTGAATTATTTGTCTTGCACTTATCATTGTTGTTTCTTAATAAGTCATTTATGTTGTTGTGTATAACAACACACTAACAACAACAAAATATCAAATCTATTTGTTTGTAAGCTAACTCAAGCTATAACATCCTTATCATCTACATAGGAAGAAAGAATTCGCACACAAATCTAAAATAAAATGATATTAATTCAACTAGGTTCTTTTAATTCTTTCCAAAAATATGATTACAGTATTCCCTTACAATTATTATTTTCAGTCTTCCTTGCATCTCTTGTTCTTCAGACTAACATGACTTAGATTTTTGAAAAGAAAAAAATATTTGGTACTTTCTTGGAAGTCCTTAATGACATTTTTTCCTTCCAGGGTTTATTTCATAGTTAGCACCTGTAAATTATCAGCTACTACTTACAGGTGAGCACCTGTAAATTGTCAGCTAGACATTATAGGTGCTAACTATGAAATAAACCCTGGAAGGAAAAAATGTCGTTAATGACTTCCAAGAAAGTACCAAATATTTTTTTTATTTTCAAAAATCTAAGTCATGTTTATAGTCTGAAGAACAAGAGATGCATGGAAGACTGAAAATAATAATTGCAAGGGAATATTATCATCATATTTTTGGAAAGAATTAAAAGAACCTAGTTGAATTAATATGATTTTATTTTAGATCTGTGTGAGAATTCTTTCTTCCTATGTAGATGATAAGGATGCTATAGCTTGAGTTCGCTTACAAACAAATAGATTTGATATTTTTTTTTTGTTAGTGTGTTGTTATACACAACAACGGAAATAACTTATTAATAGCGATGATAAGTGAAAGACAAATAATTCAAAGAAGACAAAAATAATCTCCATAAAAATGAACCTCTAACAGTAATATCATTTCTTAAACAACGATAATTATAAGGTGATTGTGTTATGTAGCGGCGATAATACCAAAACAACGATATTACATAGTAAGTCAAACTAATGCGGGGATATTACCTATTAAGTAAAAAATACTATCAAGTATCAAATCTAGGAGGGACCATTGGCATTAGTCAAGTGCGACTTTGGGTTATTAGTGATCTATTTGAAACACCAACATGGAAGGGATATCAATTATTAGTGTAAATAGTAGCTAGTTAATAACTTATATAATATAGGTTAATAATGTAAGTGTGGCCACTGAGATTTTTTAGGAATATTCAGTGTGGTCCTTTACTCACGGCCATAGAATTAGGTAATATGTATCTCCTCTCATACAATTATAAATCTTATAGGTTTGGGATCATTTATATTACCTTAATATCTTACAAGAATTGGTTCTCCATCATAGTTATGAACCGTTGGGTAGGTAACCTTATGAGGAGGTCTACATATAACTTATTTGTAGGTAGAGTCTAATTAGGATCTCATCCTTGTTCACATAATTGGGTGGCATCTAATGGAGACACTTTCTGGGGACTCTACCCTAGAAAGGGGTTGCGTAACCAATTCTACCATCCTTTAAAAGGTTGGTTTTAAAGTTAAACCCGAACTACGATGTCTCTACGAGTTACGTAGGCAAGGCCATCTATGATGAGCCCCCGGGGCATTAGGTCTATCCCTTAGGTCTTGAACTTTTGAGTTCTTCCTTGATCTTGCCACCCCTTACCAATATTTTACATAGTTTGCATCTCTTTACGAAACTAGTTTTATATACCTTATGATTGATTTAGCTAAGTTATTGATGTATGCAAATCACTTGTAAGTAATAAGATATTACAGTGTATTTAAATGAGTTTTGATGTTTTAGAAATGACATATTCTATCTTTTAGATAGTGTTTCTTTGTAAAGATTTTCAGAACTCTTCAAAATATTTTTTAACTTTAATAATAAAAATGTATTTATACTAGACTGTAAAAACAGAGTGTTGTCATATGATTACTGATGGTTAAACTAGCTACTGAAATATTGCTTGTGGTTTTTGAAGCCACTTCAACCTAAAAAAACTTTAAGGCAAAATTCCATCCCACATATAGTTTTTACAGACAACAAATTGTATTTGCATTTGAATAGGAATATATGTTATCCTACAATATCAATGTTTTTTCAATGATAGGAATGCAAAACATGCTTTAAACATTTCTATGGAGGCATCAATGTTCTTGGGTGCCT
>MU227297.1:1697416-1708601 GCA_018584345.1 Thuja plicata
GACTTCATCATCATTACAAAAACTTATCTAGTTAATGAACTTTATATCCTTATGCATTATGCTGCTGTGATTTTGCCTCTTTTTTTGGACACTACTAATCATTGGTTTCTCTTTTTCCCTTGGGAATTCTTTTTAGGTATAAATGATAGGATACCATCTATCTTTCTTGAAGACTTCATCAAAAGGGGATGAATTTCCTTTATCTTTAATCGAATAAGGGGTGCAGAAGATTGATCTGCATCAATTGGGTATAGAAATTGGGTTCTATACCCAAACGATGCAGAGCAACTTCTGCACCCTAGCTCGATTCCAGTGAACAAAAATAAACACAACAGATGAGAACATTAATTTAGATATCACAACAGCTGAGAAACATAAATGTAGATATCATGGTCACAATTGTTTGGAGACACAACATAATTGAATGGTATACCCAGACGATGCAACACAACCACTACTCCTTTGGTTCCAAATTGACACTGTGGGATCCAAGAATAAATTTAGAGAGCGGAGGAGGGTCGTAATGAGAAAAATAATATAGGGTCCCTATATTATTTCATTTTTTATGGCCCTCCTCCTCTGCTCTCTAAATTTATTTCTTATATATGGTTTTTGGATCTTGTAGTGTCAACTTGGAACTAGACGAGTAGTGGTTGCGTTGCATTGTCTGGGTATACCACTCAAATATGTTGTGTCTCCAAACATTTGTGACCATGATGCCTACATTTATGTTTCTTAGTCGTTGTGTCCTAGGACCCCTTATGACCCTTTATGATCCCTAAGAATACATCGTAGAGGTCTTAAAGTGTTGTAAAGGGTCATAAGAGGCTCCTAGGAGGGGCCAGATGAGCTTCCACCTTCACGTGGTTGGCCCTATTAAGTAGAGTAGGTTAAACTATTCTCGAAACAAAGAGAAGCTCAATGTTTTTTTTTTTAATTTACCATACCGTCGCAATTGTGACGGTTTCTAGAGAACGATTGATGCCAAAACACTACATGCGACGTCCAAATGTCAAAAATGGTCTACAGCTTGACATCGCATGTACATCATATCCATCGCAAACTTATTGTAATTGTGACACTCATAATGTGTAACAACGATAGGCTGACCATTCTAGCCATTGTATAATGTGGCCGCCAAAGCACTAAATGTGACGTCGAGATGTCAGAATAATCTGACAGTTAGACGTCGCATGGATAACATATTCATCGCATACCCATCATAATTGTGACACTCATAACATGTAATGACGAAACGTTAACCATCATAGCTGGTGTATATTGTGACAGTCAATACCATCGCCATAACGATGGAAATACCAGCCATCCATGATTCTGACACCAAAACTGCAACACCGGCCTATGTTGCTTTCCCGACGGTGTAGTGTCATAATTGCAACACATAGCTGTCAGAAAGAGGTCTCAAATGTACTAGTGTTTGGCTCCTATTTTCTCTAAGAGAAGGAATCGTAATTGCTATGAAATCTGATCTATGAAAGTACATGCTATGAGATGAAAAAGAGGAGGATGTAATCACCTTGAGGGATAGTAGAGGAGGCACATTCAAATTAGAAAACATATTGACAAACTGTATAAAAAATAGGAAGAGAGCTAGATTTGGAAATCAGGAAGTTGAGATCTGCAAACTTTGAAAATTTGAAGGTCCTAGGAATAGGTTGAATTGGAGGGTACAATTCAAAATTGGGTAGAGGTCAAGGTTGAACTATACCTGCACTGTAAAAAAAATGAATTTAAATATCCAACGGAAACTGTAACCCTAAATCAGCTCAATCTGATCCTGAAAAGTTGAAGGCCTGCAAATTTGTTCCTTCACACACAAGAGAAGGAAATTTTTTGTTGGGGAGGGGCTTGCCTCAACCAAGCCCCATTTTAGGAATTAACCTCAAATTTAAATAAAGTAAATTTTAGTATGTAGTAAGGATTAGATCTAAACAGTGGAATCTATCATACTATGTGGATGCAATTGTGCTTAATAGGTGACCAAATACGTTAATGCAATAGCCTTGAATCAACACAAAAACCAAAAAGGAAATCATGTAAGACAAAACCTAATGTATATTTTCAATGTAATTAACCTCAAATTGAAGTGTATGAATGTAGATCTCTTCCTTATATGACCAAACTCCTTTGTCTCCAAAGATGCTAGATCTATAGAATAAAATGCATGCTTGATTGAATGGATGTCTTCAAGGGATTCTTTCTTGTAATCACCAAAAGACCTTGAATTCTTGTAATTGATGGCTTGAGAAAGATTTGTTTTCATATGTGTGATTGTAGGTTGAAAATACATACTCAAATGAAGTGAGAAGGCCTCCTTTTATATCGATTTCAGGCATCAAAATCAAAAGGGTCAACTGCGCTAGGCGGGAAAAGGCCAATACTTTGCATCAAACTGGGGAGCCAACCAAAATTCACCTCCCAGGGTACAGGTCAAGGTTGAATTATACCCAGAGGTTCAAATATCAAGGAAAAAGTCTCAGATCCCAAGAAGTATTGAGGGGGTTGAGAGAAATAAGGTGAAATAAGCAGGAAAATCAGTCTTAAATGCATTTAAATCTACGAGGGAAATGAATTTTGTGATTGGAGGGATAAATGGTAGATGGAGCATAGAAATTAAAGCCAACCTAGAATTTTGTGCAAGAAGAAAGAGGACCTTGATACAAATTATGTAGATAATTGAATGTGATAGGAGGTCTTGAATGTAGGAAACACACTAAGGAGGGATAAAAAGGTCCCAAAAAGGTGCACAAAAGTAGGTGCTTAATTTTTAAGATGGTACTATATGTGTGTGTAAGACCAACAAGGACCCTAGTATAACCTACACTAATTAGGCTTGCATCAACCTTGACCTAGTCAGTGCTTACCAATTCTGAGACTCTGATGGCTTAAGTTTATGACCATGTTTGCATCCCCCTTTTCCGGTGATACTTCCCTCGCCTCCTCAGAGAGAGGGAAATTCTTGTAACCACTTAGTCAAATAAATGCAGTCAGTCTATAATCATCATCTCAAACATAATATATGTGCAATAAATTAATTTCATAGATCAAAATAAGAATGTAACATCATATCATTCTTTTATAAAACCATAATCATTGTTCCATGATAAGCAGGAAATATAAACCAAAATAAAGCATCTAGGGCATCAATTAAGCATAACCATTGTTTATGAAAATCAGATATACATCTAGGGTGTCAATTAAGAACACCAAAAAATTTTAGTGGTCAGGAAGGATGTGACAATATTCATGTTTGGAACTAAATAGGTCATTGGAAATTTAGAACAAAAGGGCGATGGGCCTAATAAGATAGTAAGGAAAAAATATTTTAGATTGCTAACCCAAAACAATATTGATATTTGGAACTAAATGGGTCGTTTGAATATTAGAACAAAAGGGAGATGGGCTGTAATGAGATAGTAAGGAAAAAACCAATGCATCCAAGAAAGCTTCAATAGGAGAAGCAACCCAAACTAACTCATCATTGCAAACAACCTAGGAATATAAAAAGAATGAAGTAAAAGTAAATCTTTGAGAGGGTAGAATACAAATTGGAAGAGAGAAATGTGTTCTCCCATGTATTCAATCCATTAACTTCCTTGATACAATTTTCCTTTTATTCCATGCACAAATTTGCACGATAAAATAATAGAAGCTATCCAATTAAAGTCAATAAAAGGAGAATCGACAATCTATGATTCCTCCCAAAAACTTATATTTCTACCATCTTTGAGTTTTTGATTTTTTCCCTTTGTTGATAATAATCCTGCTACAAATCCATTAGACCCTTGAAGTAAGTCCACACTAGAAAGGATATTATGAGTCCTTCCTTGATGGTATTCCAATAATAATATCAGTCCACTTCTTTTATTTTAGAAACCTACAATAAATCTTCACCTCAAGAGGTGAATTAAATTATTTAATATTTCTTACACCTAATCCTCCTTTGTTTTAGGTTTATATACTAAATATTAGGCCAACAATGGAATGTATTTTTGTTCTTCCATAACAAGCCTTAAGGGCATGAATTCAAATATTTTGGAGGTTAGCTATAATAAGTAGGATATTAACCCTTTGACTTAAGAGAGATCTTCTAGCGAGCTAATGCTAAAATTTGTCTACATTTTTTTTCTAAAAAACTTCAAGGGTGCTTCTAATGAATGCTAATGATTGCAAATATGAAGAGAGGAGAATGCCCGTTTGAAAACCCAATATATGAAAGGATATTATGAGTCCTTCCTTGAGGGTATTCTGATAATAATATCAGTCCACTTCTTATTTTATTTTATAAACTACAAGAAATCTTCACATCAAGAGGTGAGTTAAATTAATTAATCTTTCTTACACCTAATCCTCCTTTGTTTTAGGTTTACATACTAAATCTTAGGCCAACAATGGAATGTATTTTTGTTCTTCCATACCAAACCTTAAGGGTGTGAGTTCAAATATTCTGGAGGTTAGCTATAATAAGTAGGATATTAACCATTTGACTTAAGAGAGATCTTCTAGCGAGCTAATGCTAAAAAATTTCTAGATTTGTTTTCTAAAAAACTTTGAGGGTGCTTCTGATGAACGCTAGTGATTGTAAATATGAAGAGAGGAGAATGCCCATTTGAAAACCCAATATATGAAAGGATATTATAAGTCCTTCCTTGAGGGTATCCCAATAATAATATTAGTTCGCTTCTTATTTTATTTTAGAATCCTACAATAAATCTTCACATCAAGAGGTGAGTTAAATTATTTAATCTTTCTTACACCTAATCCTCCTTTATTTTAGGTTTACATACTAAATCTTAGGCCAACAATGGAATGTATTTTTGTTCTTCCATACCAAACCTTAAGGGTGTAAATTCAAATATTCTAGAGGTTAGATAAAACAAGTAGGATATTAACCATTTGACTTAAGAGAGATCTTCTAGTGAGCTAATGCTAAAAATTGTCTAGATTTTTTTTCTAAAAAACTTTAAGGGTTCTTTTGATGAACGCTAGTGATTGCAAATATGAAGAGAGGAGAACGCCCATTTGAAAACCCAATATATGAAAGGATATTATGATTCCTTACTTGAGGGTATTCCAATAATAATATCAGTCCGCTTCTTATTTTATTTTAGAAATCTTCACATAAAGAGGTGAGTTAAATTATTTAATCTTTCTTACAACTAATCCTCCTTTATTTTAGGTTTACATACTAAATCTTAGGCCAACAATGGAATGTATTTTTGTTCTTCCATACCAAACCTTAAGGGTGTGAATTCAAATATTTTGGAGGTTAGCTATATTAAGTAGGATATCAACCATTTAACTTAAGAGAGATCTTCTAGCAAGCTAATGCTAAAAATTGTCTATTTTTTCTAAAAAACTTCAAGGGTGCTTTTGATGAACGCTGGTGATTGAAAATATGAAGAGAGGAGAATGTCCATTTGAAAACCCAATATATGAAATGATATTATGAGTCCTTCCTTGAGGGTATTCCAATAATAATATCAGTCCAATTATTATTTTATTTTAGAAACCTACAAGAAATATTCACATCAAGAGGTGAGTTAAATTATTTAATCTTTCTTACGCCTAATCCTCCTTTATTTTAGGTTTACATACTAAATCTTAGGCAAAGAATAGAATGTATTTTTGTACTTCCATACCAAAACTTAAGGGTATGAATTCAAATATTTTGGAGGTTAGCTATAATAAGTATGATATTAACCATTTGACTTAAGAAAGATCTTCTAGCGAGCTAATGCTAAAAATTGTCTAGATTTTATTTCTAAAAAACTTCAAGGGTGCTTCTGATGAACGCTAGTGGTTGCAAATATGAAGAGAGGAGATTGTGTTGGAAAGTGATATTTTTGGTATGTTATGGGTCAATTTTTTGTTGTCATTTCTAGCAACACATCTGGTATATTGATCGATTGGAATGAAGTTAAGTTTTGGTGATTTAGATCTGGAATCGGCTAAGTATAGAAGCAGTAATAGAGAGTTGTTTTGGGTATCGAAGATTGAGATCGATGACTTATGAATAGCAAGATTAGAGGAAGATACTATGGGGTATTTATGACCTCCATCTAAGATCAATCTATTTTGGTAATGATTACAGAGAGTTAGAGAGATTTGAAGACAGGCGATGACATCAGAATAGCGTAACAGAGCAGTTGGACAGTAGCAATGATTTGAGGAGTATATCATGGATTCCTGGAAAGCTAAGTTGGATTATGATTTTGGGTAACCTATATTTTGGTTATGTAAGAGCACCAAATTTGTATTTTCTCTTTACATTATTAATTCTATTTTGTATTGAGAGTTGACTATGTAATATTAGTTAAGTGAGTCGACTTGGTAATGAAAAAGTTTTATATATATATATATATATATATATATATATATAAAGACTATTTGTTAATTGAAGTATGTGAGATACATGTATGCGAATGGCAGAGCAGAGGATTGATAGAGATCATTGAAAAGCTATGACTGGAACTATCTAAGCATTGAAGATGTTTGTCTTGTTCACTATTGAGAACACTTTGTAAACATAAGTTTTGTTGTAAGATTTGTAAGCTCAGTTAGCCCCTAACAGGGTGTTGTATACCTTTAACATGGTTGTTATTCCTTTAACAATGAAATGTACTATGTAATATTCAGCTCCTAACAGGGCTAGGTCTCCTAATAGGGACATTATACTTTATTGCATGCTTGTGGGTACCATCCCCACTGGGGTTTTCCCTTGGCCAGGGTTTCCTCGACAACAAATAATGGTGTTATGAGTTTTATGTTATTTTTTATATTCTTTTCATTTAAGCAAGCTTATGGTTTATTAGGAATTGGTTTAAGGTTTATTTTAAGTATTTTAATACTGATTCACCCCCCCCACCCCCTCTCAGTATGACTTTATCCTAACAATTGGTATCAAAGCTATTGGCCCTTGGAGAGAAATTTTAACAGCTTAAGGGAGATCAGAATGGATTCAGATAATTTGCAAGAAAACTTTGAAGTTGCAGTTGAAGACCTTGATAAAGCTAAAGCTGAGAATGGTGACTTGAGATTCAATTTAAGGAGAGCATAGGGATTTATTAAGAAACTAAAAGACTAGCTTGAACTTTCTAGAAATCAAAGATAGGATCTTGTGGTTCAGATAAAAGAAGATTCAAACAATGATGATGCAGATCATATAAAGCAACTTGAAAAAGAGAATGATACTTTGAAGATTGAGAATGAGACAATGGATAAAGAGATTCAACAAGAAAAAGATGCTAAAAACAAGATTGAAGAAGTTTTGAAAAATGCAAATGTTCTGATAGAACAAATGAAGAATGAGGCTAACCATTACAAGAACAAGTATCTAGAATTGGAGAATTATAATCAGATCATAAAATGTGAACTTGTTGAGACAAAGAAATACATTGAGAAACTTCACATAAACAGTGACTTGATCGACGAGCAAAGAGATAGACATAGACCTAAAGGAGATATGAATGGTATTGGCTTCAATGAAGCTGAATGTTCCAAGAATCAAGAAGAGAAACCTAATGTGAAGATTGATGCAGAAAAACCTACTCTTGAAGAACCTAAAGAATAGATCAAATCTTTTAGAGGTAGATGTTTTGGTTGTAACAAATTTGGACACATGAAAAGAGATTGCAGAGGTAATGCCCCTTTCAACAAAATTTATGGTTATTTTTTAACTGTAATGCATATGGGCACAAGAAAGTAGAATGTAATAAACTTGATCAATCTATATATAGACAAGACAATAAAGGAGAATCTACAGTGAAACCCACATGTTACAAATGTAATAAACTTGGACACATTGAAAATTATTGTAAGCTACAAGTAAATCAGGACAGAAGACCACATATATGCTACAAATGCAACAATCCAAGTCATGTAGTGAAGTTTTGTAGGTATAATGGAGAAAATAACATAAGAGTACCACCTCCTATGAACACAAAGAATAATGACAATGATACTAGTAAAATTCTTGTGAAATACAAGAGTGATTTTGACAATTGTTTCAAGAAAAGAATATGGAAAATCAAAGAGACAAGTGAGATATTGGTTCAGGGAGAGACAGTAAATTCTACTAGATCTTTGCCCGATGCTAACAAAATAGAATTGAATTGGATGGTTGATCATGGCCTTACGGGGAGCATTGGATGAACACAACAGATTATATCCGGCCCCTGATTTTGAGGAATGAGCTCTAGCGAGCTTAGGTATGTTGTGTTCAAACATCATAGAGCTTATATCCAAGAGCGCAACATCAGACAATGCATATTTTGTGATCGCGACATTTGTGATTTACTGGACAGTGTAAAATGTTAAGTGTATTGGGTAATGTGCTTTTTACACTTAGCTATGAATAAAGGACATCTGAGATTCATATTTATTTACCATTTGAAGAGCAGAGACCTAAGGAGATCATAGATCAGAGAGTGAAGGACTATCTAATAGCTATACTGTGTGATCAATTGAAGTGGGAAATTGGAATTTAGTGTGATTAAGGTATTTACATCATCTACTCATATAGAAACTATGGATGCACCTTTAAATTATGATGTTGTAGATAGACATAGATACAAATTCAAGAAACATCCTTTAAGTCTTGTGAAGACGACCCTGAAGGAGCATTTTCCCAGAAACTGTATGACTTCTTGCATGTAGAATATATTAGGGCATACATTCAATGCAAGTATGATATACTAAGTTTTGATGAGATTTCCAATGAAATGGAGTACATGACTGATAATGGAAAAATGAGAGGTGAATTCAGACATATAGATGAGTTAAGCATTATGAAAATATTGGACTTATATGAATTCAGCGAAGAGGAATGGTTCAAAATATTATTGAGTAGAGTTCATGATCAGTTCATCTGGATAGGAGAGCAACCTGTAAAGATATGTAGTCATTTGATTCATGAGATAACTTGATTGGACAATACTGCAGTTATCCTTGTGGTGGAGAAGCACATAAAGAAATAAGTTGAAACCCTAACACACTCAAAATGGGATAGATGAGCTATGACAATGAATGAGATTTTTCAATAGGATATCAGATTGATTACGATGATACTTGGATAAAAAATTTACTACAGCAGTAGACCCAATTCAGTATCTGCAGGAGTCATTATGATGGCTTACAAGATGGTGAAAGAAAACACTAAATATAATCCATGCAAAGTTCTGGCTCAACAAGTTTTGGAGAATGTTAAGTTGATTAAGAAAGATAAGTCTAAAACCTTTAGATTTGGTTCACTACTAGTTCATATGTACATCCACATTAAGCATAAGTTTCTAGGCATGCACCCTAGAGCATGGAGAGAAGGGATACCTACTGGTATTCATACTTCACAGAGTTACAGAAGGAAAAACAACACATGGGTTGATGGAGAACTATTTGGCATGATTAAGATTCTTCAGAGGCAGATGGAAGAGAGATACAAAATTCCTGAAGAGTTAGTTGAAAGGTATAAGCATTAAATATTTTTCATGGTTGAAACTAATTATGTTGATGGCATGTAACTGATTGAATGTTTGATAATGTTAAGTTGAAGATGATGCAAAACATTAAATCAGATAGTGCTTTGTATTGTCATTGATGTCAACTTGATATCATCTGTATGGTCATATACATAATGTCAAAGAATTTAGAGAATCAATGGAACAGACTTTATGCTTTCATCAATGCATAAAATTCAAGTATTCACTAAGTGACAGACCACACCAATGGAGTACACACCATCGGTAAAGACAAAGATAAAGTCACAGTGATGCCCGACGAGAAGAAGACAGTGTTGTCTGACGGAGCAGAATCATAGGATGCCCGATGAGTTGAAAATAGAGTTACCCAACGAGAAAGATCCAATGATGCCCGATGGACAGAGATCCTGAATCTAACCAAAGTTACACCGACGGAACTGGCAGTTGTCATTGACGATGAACTGCAGAATTGACCAACAGAACAGAGATCAGAAAATGACAAAATATCTAGCTAGCAGACCTTCATGATAGTCTTAACTGGTTGTTTTATATTTTTTTTATTTGACCACAGTTAAAGCAATTGATTTATATAGTTGGAAAGAATATAAATATGAGATAAATCAGGAGTTAAAGTCGTAAATCAATTTGGCTAGATTATTTTTCACGCCAAAAATCAAGAATCAAGAATTAAGGCATATCATGTCTATATAAGAGACAAGCATAATTCATTTCTGGAAGAAATCAGATACACGGGGGAGTGAATAGAAAGAAGAAGCTGAAGAGAAACTGGTGAAGGATAAACTTCATACAGTCCTAATCAATCAAGCTAAGGGAGAGCTAAAGAATTCTGCAGACACCGACGAACAATGAAGCATAGAATCATAGAGCAGAAAGTGTGGAATACAAAGGAATTGAATTGATACATTGATCAGAGAGGTATTTTACATAAATATATCTGAATATCTGCAATTCAAAGTTGCATTAGAAATAGGTCATTGTGTATCAGTTTAACCATTGAAGCATTAAGTCTCTTAATAGAGTAGGACTTAACCGTCTTCTATAATTGAGGTATATCCTAATAGATTACCAAAAAGGTTGACTCATGATAGTAGCATCGGTCTTACCTAAAGCCTATTGACAGTCTAAGAAGGAGGTTGATTCAAGGATGGTAGTAAGATTAGCATAAATCCTATTGACAGTCTAAAGGCTGATTCAAGGATGGCAGTGTAGATGCCAGATACTAAGTGACAACCTATGTATAAAAATCCTCTAACAAGGTCACACTTAACCTTGTGTTTGTAACCTTTAACAGGGTTGGCTCCTAACAGGGCTCACTTCAGAAGAGTGAAAATTTGGGTTACCAGTCCTAGTGGTTTTTCCCTTAACAGGGTTTCCATGTTAAAATCTATGTGTTATGTGTGTATGGTCTATTGCTTTATTGTTTTACATTTCACATATGCATTTATGGATTGATTGATATACTCTGTATATTTACTGAGTATCGGTAAATAAGTTTTACTGCTTATCAGTAATCAAAGAGAATAAGGACAGACAAGGTAAACCGATAGACAGTTATTTATTTCAAGTATTTCAAGGCATACATCTTGTAGGGACTTAATAATCTGAGGTGTATTGATTGGTGGATTAAAGTTTAAAAGAATAAAGAATTGAGGCCATTGATTCACCCC
>MU227297.1:1747355-1758461 GCA_018584345.1 Thuja plicata
TTTGTCCTCATAGGTCCACATAAATCAGTATGGACTAATTCTAGAATATCATCAGATGTATGGGTTTTACTTTTGAAGCTAGACTTTGTCATTTTACCTTTTTGACAATTTTTGCACATGATGTTGTTTGGCTTTGTCATCGTCGGTAAGCCTCTTACACTTCTGCTTATTTTCATCATGTTGTCAAAATTCACATGACACAATCTTTTGTGCCACAACCATATGTATTCGTTTCTATTCATTAAGCAAGTGGTGTTAGTATCATTCAGATAGAATAAGTTACCTTTAGTCTGTTCACCGGTGCCAATCAATTTTTCTGACTCATTGAAGATCTTTGCCTTCTTGTTCTCAAATGCTACTCTGTGACCTGAATTATTCAGCTGAGAAACACTCAACAGATTATAATTCAATCCTTTTACCTAATAAGCATTTTCACATTTAATCAGGTTATTCAACATTATTGTTCCTTTACCTTCAACTGGACAAGGTGTATCATTTCTCATTCTTACTGTACCATCATTATAATATTCAAAAGTGTTAAACTTTCCTTTGTCACCGGTCATATGGTGAGTGCAGCCACTACCTATAATCCAGATATCATTCTTACTAACCTTAGATATGAGTGTAGTTTCTTCATACCTTTCATCTTCATCTGAATCATCATTCACAGCTACAAATACCATCTCGATGTCATCATCAGGTCCAGTGTCAGTATCTTCATCTTTGCAAGCAGCTAGATAGCTAACCTTCTTGTCTTTATTCTTGTAGTCTCGGGTATCCTTTCTTTCTGATTGTCAGCAACTTCTGTAATCTTTGTTATCACCTCTGTCAGATTTCTTCTCAAAAGATCTGTCATTACCTTTGTCATCTTTTCTTCTGTTAGGACATCTTGCAGCAAAGTGTCCAATCTCTTTACAATTAAAACATACAAGTGGTAACTTGCCTTTCTATTTACCTTTGCCTCTCTGTATTCTTCTAGCCATAAGTGCTTCTATTTCATCTAGGTCTTCTTCTTCACTTTCACTTTCATTGTCCCTTCTAGATGAGTATCTATGATTGGATTTGCTTATTTTCATAGAAGACTTAAATGCAAACTCTAAACTTGGTAAGACACTATTGTCAAAGTTATTCATCTCAAATGAAATCAATCTACCAATTAAACTATCAAGAGTAACTGTACTATTTTCTACTGCTCTCATTTCTTGAATAGCAGAAACTCTAATAGCATATACAGGCAATAAGGTTCTTAAGATTTTACTTACCACTATTTCTTCTTCAAGTGTACCTCCAACACCTCATATAGCATTGACTACTTTTATTCTTGTGTTGTACAGTGTGATGTTTTCTCCTTCTTTCATTCTGAGATCATCAAACTTTCCTCTAAGGCTTTCTACCTTGGCTCTCAAAATATTTGTATCACCTCCATGTACAAGCTTCAGTTTGTCCCACATTTTCTTTGCAGTTTTGCAGTCCTTGACATCTTCAAATTCAGCATCAGAGAGTGAGGAAGAAAGCTCTATAACCATGCAGTTATGCTCATACTTCTCTCTCAATTGATCTACTGTCAATGGTCTTGTAGGCAACACATATTCAGTATCTAAGTATTGAGTAACATCATTACCAATACCTAATAAGTGGAGTCTTATCCTACTCTGCCATGAAGCAAAGTTGTCTTTGTTCAACTTGGGCACATCTCGTCTGTTCATCTTGTGATCTTTACTTAGGTCTTGAAACCTTCATTTTAAGCATACAAGCTCTGATATCAATTTTTAGTAATAACTGAGAGGGGGGGTGAATCAGTGGCCTCAAATTTTTATCCTTTAATCACTAACCACCAATCAAATACATCTCAGATTATTAAGTCCCTACAAGATGCATGCCATAAAATACTAATAATGATTTAACTGTCTTTCGGTTTACCTTGTTTGTCCTTATTCTCCTTGATTACTGATAAGCAGTAAAACTATTCACCGATACTCAGTAAATATGCAGAGTATACCAATCAGTCCAGAAATACATATGTGAAATGTAAAACAGTAAAGTAATAAACCATACACACATAACACATAGATTTTAACGTGGAAACCCTGTTAAGGGAAAAACCACTAGGACCAGTACCCCAAATTTTCACTCTTCTGAAGTGAGCCCTATTAGGAGCCAACCCTGTTAAAGGTTACAAACACATTGTTAGGTGTGACCTTGTTAGAGGATTTTAATATGAGTCTATCACTTGATATCCGGCATGTATATGCTACCAATATTGATCAACCTTTATGGGCACAATAGGTATCTGGCATATCTGATGCTACCTAACTCCATCATCCTCCTTCTTAGACTGTGTGTCGGTGTCGGGCACTCAATGCTATCTTCATGATAAACATTTTGGAAATCTGTTAGGATATACCTCAATTACAAAAGACTGTTAAGTCCTGCTCTGTTAAGAGACTTAATGCTTCAATGGTTAAACTGAAACACTATGACCTATTTCTAATGCAACTTGAATTGCAGATTTTTAGATCTATTTAAGTACATTACCTCTCTGATCAATGTATCAATTCAATTCTTTGTGCTCCACACTTTCTGCTCTGTGATGTTGTGCTTCACTGTTCATCGGTGTCTGCAGAATTCTCTAGCTCTCCTTCAGCTTGAATGATCAGGACTGTATGAAGTTATCCTTCATCAGTTTCTCTTCAGCATCCTCTTTCTATTCACTCCCCTTCCCGTGTATGTGATTGTGGAAATGAATTACACTTGTCTCTTATATAGACATGGTATTGCTTGATTCTTGATTCTTGATTCTTGGCGTGAAAAACAATCCAACCAATTTGATTTACAGCTTTAACTCCTAATTTATCTCGTAGTTATCTTCTTGCCAACTGTACAAATCTTCTTTAAATCAATTAATTAACTCTGGTCGAATAAAACAAATAAAACAACCAGTTAAGTCTATCCTTAAGCTCTGCTAGCTAGATATTTTGTCATTTTCTAAACTCTTTGTTCTGCTGGTCAACTCTGCAGTTAGTCGTCGGTGATAACTGCCAGTTCCGTCGGTGTGACTCCAGTCAGCTTCAGGATCTCCGTCTGTCGGGCATCATAGGATTTTGCTCATCGGGAAACTCTGTTTTCAACTCGTCGAACATCACTATGACTTTTATTCTTTGCCTTTATCGATGGTGTGCACTCCGTCGGTGTTGTCTGTCACTTAGTGAATACTTTGACTTTTATGCATTGCTGAAAGCATAATCTATGTTCCATTGATTCTCTGAAGTCTTTGGCATTATGTACATGACTGTACAGATGATATCAAGTTGACATCAATGACAATACAAACCATTAACTAATTTAATGTCTTGCATCATCTTCCACTTAACATTATCAAACATTCAATCAATTACATGTCATCAAATGCAACCTATTTCATTTTATTACCATATAAATAAGAGTTACCGCATCAATACACATTTTATAATCATATCACAGTCACCTCAATAAAATTTTTATAATCATATCATAGTCACCTCAATAAACATTTTATAATTATATCATAGTTACCTCCTCCATCAGCTGCTTTTGTTTTATCTCATGCATCTTTTTGTTGTTAAATGATTATCTGTATGCATAAAGGGTTACAATAAAATGATGAATGTTGCTTCTGGGGCTACAAGCATAATGTTTTTATACTATATATATATATATATATATATATATATATATATATATAATGCATAGAAATATATATATAATGCATAAAAGTGTGTGTGTGTGTGTGTGTGTATTATGCATATATATTTATACATTATTGTGCAATAAAATGATGGATTTTCCTTCCTCGTTCATGCATTTTAGTATCTTTTGTAATCATTTGTTCAGATGTGTTCCATTTCCTTAAATTTTTTATTATTTTGCAAATGTCATTGAGGGTTTTCAGATTTCTGTAAAATGATTATCCGTATGCATAAAGGATTACAATAAAGGATTGTGCATAAAGGGTTACTAATTATACATATACATAATTATGTATAGATATGCATAATTATGTATACATATGAAAGAGGAATGGTTGGGGCGAATGTCTGTTCATTTGGGAGCCCTACAAAATATTGTTTTCACAACTTTATTTGCTATTTTCCCCGCCAAAACTCCTCTCGTCATTCCCCTCTGCATCTCGGCTCTCCATCTTAGCTCTGTAACCGTTTGTGCTCTTCTCTGCAACCTCCACATAATGTTGTGCCCATCAAGAATACTTCCTTTATTGTATGTATAGTGATGAAGTTAAAAAATGATTGTGTAAATGTATTCCAATTACAATTACCTACATTGTAATTTTGAAATTGGGCTTTCTCACTAATGATACATATACATAATTATGTATACATATACCTAAATATATATACATATGCAAAATTATGTTTATGTATATGTAAATTTGTATTCATGGTAACATTAAAATGGTGTACCCATGTATGCACAATTACATATATGTTTTACTATGCTCTGTAACCATTTGTGCTCTGTTATGCAACGTTCACGTAACGTTGTGCCCATCAAGCATGCTTCCTTTCTTGTATGTATAATGATGGAATTAAACAATGATTGTCTCGCTTCCTTCCATGTTTACATCATTATATTGGCATACACATTTATTGTTTTTATAAATGTTACTTTGTTTTAGGTGTTCTTGATGGATCAAACATTTGGTATTCAATGTTGTCCTTCTGAGGAGTCATTGCAAGACTAGTGCTCCAGATTATTTGTTGTACAAGATGATGATCTCAAGGAACCTATTGTTTATCTTGTGCAACACAATGTAGGTGGCTCCCATCTACATGATGGGGTCATCTATGACCTTGTTTTTTCTGCCCTCATTCAAGTTACAGGTAGACTTCATTGGGTTTTGGAGGTTTGTAACCATGTTGTGGTACCCCGCAACTAGGCAAAAGTTGTTGAGGGCATTCAAAATATCGATCCACACATCATCTCTAGAAGACTTGGTAGAATTTTTTATTTGACCAGAGAGGGTTGTCAAGACCTTATGGTGGAAGCATGGGAGCTCTTCACCTATTCATCTTCTATTGATGACTATAGTTCTGTTGCAATCTTCAATGCTAATCATGAAGATTTTTTCACACCTCACGAGAAAGTTGTCATCATCAACTACTTCAATAGAGTTGACCTTTTTCTCACAAAATTAAAACATATGTACAATTAGGGATGTGCAGATTTTCCTACTTACTCTTATTGCATCTATTTTTTTGAGTGATATCCCCTGATATGTGGGGTTGGTCTACTTGAATGCAAACTTATATTTTGTATTGTAATTGTGCAAACATGGGTACAACATTTTGATATAACCACTAATACAAAAGTTAAATTTTGATCCAGTCAAAACAAGCAAAACTTTAATGTTAAAGTTTATTGATAGTTTTGGTTTAATGTATGCTTGCATAATTATGAATATGAATGCAAACTTATGTATAATTATGGATATGTGGCCCCCCATTCCTAACGCGATTAAGAGAGTTGTGAATGGGCACATACACTTAAGAACTTTATTATAGGTACTTTACATATTTGAAAATGAGTTTTATTTCATTAATTATGTGTATATACATAAACAATCATGGAGACACACATGTATATATAGGTATTTATATGTATGTGTGTGTGCGTGATTGTGTGTGTGTATCCACACAAATGATAATTAAATGGGATATGGAAGTATGAAATGACTGAATGTCTGCAAGCAATAACAATTCAGCTTGTGTTGCACATCTCCTAATTAAGTATGAAATGACTGATTTTTTCTCACCAATATTCAAATTTGATATTCAACATTCATAAATGAATGCACTCAGATTGCACATTTGGATGAATTTATAAAACATAATTTGCATTCTGATTTTCATGTTTTATAACACATGAAACATTACTTAGAGACCTTTTGGGGTTGAATTATGTTGTGCCAAGGCTATTCGCATTAAGTTACCTTTGTTCATCACAATTCAATACCAAAAAGGTCTTTTAGTTTGTCTATTGTGGTTGACAAAGTGAAATAGGTTAAATTTCACTTCAATTATTTTGTTGAGTTATATAATGTGATAACTTGTATTGATGTATCCACATGATTTACAAATTTTTGTCAACCTTGTTGAATTCCCATATTAGTTATACAAGATAGAAGATGTACCACGGGAATATTGCAGAAATATTTGACTTCAAGAAGGTGGAAAACGTTTGTAAATCATGTGGACCTGCACAACATCATTGATTTTCATGTTAATTACCAAGATGATTATTTTGATGACTATTTAAAATGAGATAGCAGTTGTTGTGCATGCAATTTTGTAAGGATGATTTGATGTTAGAACATTACACTTCCCCCAGTTGTTACTATTTGTTTGCAAGTATACGATAGTATGAGAGTTGAACTGGATACAACGATGTATAGATATGTTTGAGTTATGTTTGAGTTATCATATTTATCCACTTATGCATACATTTGATTGAGTTGACCTAGTAGATAGTCATTTGTTTTTGGAATTGAGTTTACTTTTTTTAATTACTTTGTTGATTTGCATGGTCAATTCAATTATTTCAATAAAGCACTTTAATAAAGTAGGTTTCAATTCAATTACTATTTTCCTGATTTATTTATCCAATTATGCATACATTCGATTGAGTTATCATTAATCAAGAAATATGTTTTGTACATTTGTTGATATACATTTGATTCCAACAACCTATTAAACAAGAGTAGAAGACAACAACCTTTCATCTTAAACATTCATAACATAAATCTGGAATCAGAATTCAAGGTTCCAATTGTAATAACTGCAACAACATTACATTTTATACATACATAATATGGCACAAAATTTACATTTATCTACTGAATGTTAGCGGTGAATGATAGCAGCAGTGGCATTAACGCATATTATAATCATATCATTGTTATCTAGGCAACTTGCAATACGAGCAAGAAATGCTTCTTTGGCATCTGAAGTGAGTTCCATGTTTGGTGGTGCACTCCCAATTGGCAAGCCACTGACAGCTTCATATAGTGGTGTGATGGTCATCATATTATCTATAATTGGGTTGTCATGGGTCCTCTGCCAACCTCTTATGTGCATCTTTATGTGCTTGTTTTGCTATCTTTACAGTTGCTTTGCGTTCTCGTTCAACATTTGCCTCCTCTTGTCTCTTCAACCTTGCTTCTTCTTTTTCTTCTTCTCCTCATCTTCTTGTAGTTTTCTTGCATGTTTTGTTGCCCTTAGTGCTTCCCTTTCTATTTGGTCTGCTTGACATTTTGCCTTCCTCTCCATCATTTGTTGCTTATTACATTATTTTAACTCCTCATTCCTCTGCCTTTCTGCCTCTTGGGCATTCAACATGTCAACGTACTCATCTGACATAAGAATTTGGGACTATCTACTCAGTCGAAGCCCTCCTGATCAACCTCCCCTTGAAGTCACCCGCTGCACTGGAAGTCTCAAGAATTGGCTTGTTGATGATGAGACTTGATGCCCATCCTCTTGGGTGCACGCCACAAAGTCAGCTTCTTCATCACTCATATCATTTTCATCTTATAAATCCCCACCATTCTCTTCATCCCAATCCCTTGTGTTTGTGAAGTAATGGATAACATCTGTCGGATCAATTTGGGGAGGGGATGGCATGGAAAGGGAGACATTTTTTGTACCCATTTCTATATTAAATCCTACATCATTTTCTGCTACTGCAACCCACTTTGTCTAGACAACTTGTGTAGGTAGACTTAGGCCTTCTGATGTGGTTTTAGTAGCATCATTCGTTGTAACTTGCACAACAGGGATGTCTGATTGGGTTGTTTGTGGTGGATCACTCACACCTTCACCTGAACCCTCTACATTTTCTACATTTCGTGGGTACTCTTCGATAAAACTGTCAATTGCTTCTTCATTGAACCCTACAAAATGCATGAAGGCCTCTGTTGCGATGTGTTCTAGATCAGTCTCCAACGTTGCATCAGCCTCACTTCCAGCTTGTTACACTTCATCTTCAACATCAATGCCTCACTTGGCCTCATATCGTTTTGTAGGGAAGTCCTATTAAATGGCCAAATACCAGTCCAATCTAACCCACTCATAATGTTGTCTACTGTGAATGCTTCCTTGAATGCACGACTTGCAAGAGTTGCCAATTCTTCTCTGTCAATTTCAATGTGGGGGTTATTCGACATCCATGTAGTTCTTTGTTTTTTGAATTAATTCTTGAAAGGAGAGAAAACACTAACATCCAATGGCTGTAGCATAGGGTTGGTATGACCAGGCAATGTTAGCAAGTCAATTCCTAAGCGCTTGGCTTCTTCTATTGTTTGGTACGCCACATGGTTGCCATGACCATCAAAGATAAGAAACGCCCTATTACTAGGTGAAACCCCTCCGGGAATAGATCTTGCAAAATGTTGTAACTAGTTAAGAAACAATTCCTTTGTCATCCATGCCTTCTCTTGACATGTCATGCATGCACTGGCCTCACAATTTTGAATGTAATTTCTTATGTACCTCTTTGCTTTGAATAAGTTGAAACTGGGAATAGTCATTCCACTTGCACTAACACAAGCCAAAACTGTGATCCACTATCTACTTTTTGATATCAAGTGTGGTACACATCTCTGCCCCAATCTAGCAATCACTCTCATTTTGTAGTTCCTGCCAGCTTGAACATCGGTCTCATCACAATTCCAAATTCTACTAATTCCATAGTGGTTCAAATTGTAGGCATTCTCCAAGTTGTCATTGAACGAGGACACGACAGAAGGTCGTAGCATAATTGCTCGGTCGGTGTCCACTCCTTCAGCTATTCTCATTGCCAAATCAAGGTGCCTACGACGAAAACCAGCCCACCATGATTTCCCTAGCATATCATTCTTGGATGGGTTCGGCCTATCCACAATAATTTGGGCAACAATTGTTTGTAGTTGACTGACCAGCAGACCGTGCCCCTTATCTACCATATCCTTGCACCATCCCACAATTTTATCATCCTCATGTTCAGATAAAATGGTGTGTGGTCCCCTAACAGTTGTTGTTGAAACCCCTGTCAACCATGACCTCAAACTAGTATTGGGGACACCGCATTTGATTGATGCAGCTCGGATTGACATCCACTTATCTTCTACTAAGGCAATTGCCTTTCTCATGTCAAATTTGGTCCATTTTCCTCTTGGCTTTGCCTGAGTTACAGGTTCGACATTTTCAACTATGGGCTCTACCTGCACATTATGTTGATTGTCACAACCACTGTTTGTTTCTCGGTTATGATCACAACGATTTATTTCTTCGTTGGGGATTGTATTTGTTGCTTTTGTGAAGTGCACTCCACGAGTCACTCGAGCTCTAACTCTACCATTTCTACCTGTGCCTCTACCCATACCTTTACCTTGTGTCATGAATGTAAGTTAACATGCATGAGAACACTCGAGTTACACAAAATAATCATTTAACAACAAACTGAAACCCTCGACAACATTTGCAAAATAATAAACATTGAAGGAAATGGAATATATTTACACAATCATTGTTTAACGTCGTCATTGTACATACAACAAAGGAAGCATGCTTGATGGGCACAACGTTAACTGGAGGTTGCATAGCAGAGCACAAACGATTATAGAGCTAAGATGGAGAGCCAAGATGCCGAGGGTAATGGCAAAGAAGAGTTTTGGTGGGAAAAATGACAAATAAAGTTGTGAAAACAATATTTTCTAGGGCTCCCAAATGAACCGAACCGACATTCGCCCCAACCATTCATTTTTCATATGTATATAAAATTATGCATATCTATACATAATTATGTATATGTATAATTAGTAAGAAAGCCCAATTACAATGTAGGTAATTGCAAGTGTTTAGGCATATGAGGCTGCTAATACAAAATTATGTATACATAAACACAATTGTGCATATGTATCCATATATATGTATATGTATACATATTTATGTATATGTATACAAACTTATGTATATGTATAAATAGTAAGAAAGCTCAATTTCAAAATTACAATGCAAGTAATTGCAAGTGTTTAGGTATATGGGCATGTTTGCATGTTTAAGTGTTAAGGTATATCGGCCTCTTTACTTGCATTCATTTTCAGGAAATGGAACACATTTGAACAAATTATGGCAAAAGATACAAAAAAATATAGGAACACGGAAGCAAAATCCATCATTTTATCGTAACCCTTTGGGCCCGTTTGGGTACTAGAATACCATATCCTGGATATGGTCAATTCAAGAAGATGTTGCATATTCAGGAAGATGCTTATCCTCAAAATGAAATCTGAAATATGGTCTTACCCGTTTGGTTCACCCGGAAGATGAATGAGAAGATGCATAAGGAATTTTAATTCTTTATTTTTTAATTTCTTTGAATATGGTGTGTATACATGTGTGTATATATACACACATGCACACATGTGTATATATACATACATACATGTGTGTGTGTATATATACACACGTGTATATGTGTATACATGTGTGTATATACATACATGTATACACATATACACACATACACGTGTGTATACACACATATACACACATTTGTGTACATATACACACACGTGTGTTTATACACACATACATGTGTGTATACACATACAAGTGTGTATCTATGTATACACATATACACACATTTATGTTTATATACACATATACACACATTTGTATATATACACACCATACATATACACATACAAGTGTGTATCTATGTATACACATATACACACATTTATGTTTATATACACATATATACACACGTGTATATATACACACCATACATATACACATACAAGTGTGTATCCATGTATACACATACACACATTTGTGTATATATACACACATATACACACGTGTGTATATACACACCATACATGTATGTATATATACACACGTGTATATACACATGCATATATACACACGTGTGTATATACACAGATGTATATATATACATCCTTATAGCAATATAATATACATCTTTATAGTCACGGATCCCACGAAATATTAAATTTGGTTTTCTAAAAATTAGAATTCCCATTCCACTTATTTTGAAATTCCAATTCCA
>MU227297.1:1758858-1774857 GCA_018584345.1 Thuja plicata
TATATACACATTTTTTTGTATACAAACATGTTTGTAACCCAGAAGCAACATTCATCATTTTATTGTAACCCTTTATGCATACGGGCAATCATTTAACAACAAAAAGATACAAGAGATAAAAGACAAGTAGATAATAAAGGAGGTAACTATGATATGATTTTAAAATGTTTATTGAGGTGACAGTGATATGATTATAAAATGTTTATTGATGTTGTAACTCTGATTTATATGGTAATAAAATGAATGAGGTTGCATTATTTACTAAAGCATACAATAGTAAATTGCTTTGTTGAATGACATAATTGATGCAAACACTTATATGGACGGTAAACAGTATCATTATTCAATTTACTGAAGCGTACATTAGTAAACCGATAATAGATGCAAATACTTACATGTATTGTAAACAGTATCAATGAATAATGAACATAACAGTAAATTTCTTGAAGCATACAATATAATAGAAAACTTTTCAGTTAATTGTTTTACTTTGGACAAGACCTCCCTCCTCTGAATTGAGCAAAGAATATTCAGACAAAGTAGAGTAATGTAAATGAAATTGGACAAGTTAAGGAATTTATAAATTGGACAAGTCCTTGACACATTAAATTTGAAATTTGAATATTGGTGGGAAACAATGGGTAATTTAAGACTTTATTAAGAGATGGGCAACGCAAGCTAAATTGAGGTTGCTTGCACCTCAATTCAGCTGTATCATACTTAATTAGGAGATGTGCAACACAAGCTGAATTCTTATTGCTTGCATTCATTCCTTTCATACTTGCATATCCAATTTAATTTTCAAATGTGTGGATTTGTTGTCATGTTTTTTTTTAAAAAAAAAAATTTGTCTATTGGGAAGCCTTACACCAAATGTTGACAATGCACATTTACAAGTGCAAAAAAAATTGGGAGAAAGTGCACAAGATAGCCTATCAAGTTCATTTCTGATTTCAATATTGTCAATTGAGGAGCCAATAATTGTTCACTTGTATTTGTAATTAGATTTGGTTTGTACTTTGGAACCACTTGCATAAAGTGGTTTTTGCAAACATATACATTTTTAAAAAATAATAAAGTGACTTTATTTGTGCAACTTTGAATATATGTTAATCAAATGAGGACTACTTGTGGTTCAATTTTTTTATTTTTTATCAACTATTTATGCATAATTGAACATGTATTGGGGATCAAATTATTATTTTTTGTGTAAATTATGTTTATGCATTGCTATGCAGGGTTATTGTGAACGGTTATTCAACCCCATTCACTACTGGTTCCTTTCCCTACCTATTTAAATATTGTTCTAATTACGTAAAAACAGAACAATATTGTTATTCTTCTTTAAAACTAATTTTTTCGTTGAAAAAGGCGTCCCAACCTTGCATTTCTTAATTTTTATGGTTAATTTGTTTCATTACAATTTCATTTCGAGTGCTTTTGTGCCACTTGAAAATCCTAGCATCCCTCTTTGAGGTTGCCCTACTTTTGTCTTCAGTTGTTTTCAAGTTGCATTAAGAATTAGGCATCCCACATTGAGGCAGCATGTTTAGTCATGTGCGTAAGAACATTTTGAATCATCAGATGCATGTATGTTTAGTCATGTGTGTTAAGAACATCTTGAATCATCGTGATGCTTGTTACTTATGATACATAAGAACATATAAGGATGTTATATTATAATCTTGACTAGCATTTTGATAAAAGTTGAAGACTTCTCATTGAACATCTTTTAAATGGATTGTATGAAGATAAATAAGGATGTCCAGGTTTTGGTTGGCCAAACATTCTTGTTTATGACATCATACCGTATAATAAATATACTAAAAGTAGCCTTGTCCAAAGACCAAGGAAGCATTGAGATCTATGCCTTCACCATTTGTTTGTCATTAATCTCTCCTATAATTGATGCTTGGTGTTAGAGGATGTAACGGTTTGCTTTTTTTACCAGGTAATGTGAGTATATCATTATACTGTATTTTAAAAATGTTCAGCTAATAATTAAACGATGTAAGATAGCAATCCACTTTGGTAATGTACTCCTTAGAAGAATAAAACACGAGGAGAAATTTGAATGTCAAAATATCAATATATCCCTTGTCATTTTCCGATAAGAACTCTTAACCTCGTTTGGTTACTGGAATTGGGTGCGGAACTTCCATTTTTTTTTTGCCAAATGCATCGTTTGGTTCGCTAAAATGCAATTCAGGTTTTGGACATCAAAATCCAGTTTGGGCACGAAAATGGGCGGCACTATCTTCCCACCCAATAGGTGGAATTTGAAATCATAGTCAGGTTTTGGGTTTTTGTACAGTAATCCAACGCTACTGGTCTTGCTCTTGGTCTTGAGAATAGATTGCTTGAACCAATACAGAAAATCTCTGCAGATACAGAAAGCCATAACAAATATGTGTGCAGCGACATGGTATGCAAGATACTTAACAACACAAATTATGGTCCTACGGTTTGCCATGATTACAGGATGCAGATAATATGAATTTATTGAAAAGATTGTATATACTCCCAGGTAAATGCCATTTACAGTGGTAAAGTCGAATTCCTTCCATCAGCATTATTCATGCCTCTGCACAACAGTGGAGATTTTCAAATGGTTATAGCTATCCATCAAAGTATAAAGGAGCATCCACTAAGGCATAACATAAAACGTGTGAATTGTTTGACTCGATGCTATATCAAAGGAATGTAATTCCAGTGGAAGATGTATTGCATGATATCCACAAAATGGATTCAAAAGAAGTTTTTATAAATTTCAAGCGATAGGAGTGCCATCTTCCAAAACATTTCCAGTCTCCTCTCTGCTCGCGCAATGTTGTAGGCAATGGCATAGGGAATGGACTCCCACTAGAGAATTTTGTCAGCTCTTAGAAGGCCACTGGATACATATATATATGCAAAACGAGAAATCATATGACTGGACTAATGAATGAGGCCATCAATTTAACCTAATTTGTTATACTTCAAAATCGTCGAAGAATAGTTGGGAGCTTGTTAACCTAAACCAAGTTTTGACCATTTATACGAATTATCCCTTCCTCTGAGTATGAATTCGTTTATTGCCACTGTTGGATCTTCATCGAATGGAATGAACGGCTCACATTAATACTCGGCTCTTGTTGTTTCTATTGTACAAAACGTTTCGAGTATTATTGGAGTTTCTCAGTTCCAATTCTAATTTCGAAATTGGCAACCAAACACAGAAGATGGATTGTCCCAGTCATCTTCCGGGTCAACCAAACGGTCCAAACTATTTTCCGAATGCACAAAACCGGAATTTCAAAACCTTATTTTGAGATAATCAGGTTTTGAGTCAAATTCTATTTCCTCAACCAAACAGGACTTAACTATAGATGATATCCTTGATAAGATTTGAAAGGCAACCTTGATGTAATATTTTATTTAGATTTTCCAAACATTATACAGAAACTATTTTGTGAGACACTCTTTCAAGGCAAAAAAAAACAATATTAACTTTATAAAGCAGCAAAAACATGAGGATTAACTTAAGATAAATCCCTAGAAGAATGTGGCTCGAGAACAAAGCCTTCATCCAGACCAAAGAATTCCATTTTAGAATTCAGAACCTGAAAGTCTGAAACTAAGTTTTGGAACAGGCAAGCAATCTGCGGAAAGCAGGCACTGGGGACAAAAGAGGTTGTGAAAAGCTTCAGCATAAAGTAATCATTCTTAGGAGGCTATTATCACCATGATACGTAGACACATAAATTCTCCACTAAGGCCATGTATAGACACTAGTTATTTTGCTTTCCAGTAAGAAAGGTGGAGCAGAGACAATCTTGGCTACACAGCTAAAAACCTTGCAAAGATGATTCAGCCTTGATAGAAATGTAAATTTTGAAATTACCAATTCAAAACAAACTCTCATAATAAATATAGATGATTTGAAAATTGATATGACACAAATGAGAGCTACCCCCGGCAGAAACAGTAGTTGCTGGACATGAATTGCAACATGTTCCTAAAAAGTTTGAAGAATAAGGACCAACCGTTTCCTTGAAGCTCAGAGATGTTTTAACCACAGAAAAAGAATTTGGGAAAAAATCTTGCATGGTTACTGTAGGTCCCAAAAACTTGACAGAAACAAAAGAGAGTCCTAATGAACTCCACCCTGTCTTTGTAGTACTAGTTATCAAGAAATGCACCAATGTGCCACCTAAAATAAAGTAATGCAATATGAAAATAAAAATACAACTGAATTCAAGTAGCTAAAATAAAGTGGATAGTGACTATCTAAAACAAAAAAAAAGGGAACTTGAACAAAGAACTACCTGGAAGTACATCACAACTTCTGTTGAAACATTTATTATAGAACTTCAAGGGAAGATAACAAATAAATAAAACCGAGTACGAGCTTATCTTTTTGAATAATTTGCAATAAAATACTGCAACAAAATCCTCATAATTAACAGTGTCAAGTGTTGTGGTACACAAGTTCAAAATCGAAAAGGTATGCTTCAAATAGAAAGTAAAAACATTTCCAACATAAAAGAGAAAATAATGTTTCAAAGCAAATGAAATTAAAACTTCAATTACAAGTGTCCGTTTAAATGATGCCAATTTTGTTTGCTACATCCAAGGCATCGTAATCTGGTGTCAATCTCACATATGCCTTCTTCAAGCCATCAGGCCTAGACACAGACAACGAGATAACAATTAGTCGTCTATCAGATCAGGAAGAATTTTTATAAATTTTTTATAATTTAACTTCAAAAAACAATTCAGAAACTTAATTCAGACAGGATTTTGTTGTAGAGTTGAAAACCATGACACTAACCTGATTAAAGTGTTCACTTTCTTTGTTTGAATGTCATACATCTTCTTCACTGCATCCTTTATCTTTTTCTTATCTGCCCGTACATCAACAATGAATACAAGGGTATTGTTGTCTTCGATCTTCTTCATTGCAGATTCAGTTGTCAAGGGATATTTCAGAACCTCATACTGATCAAGTCTGTTCCTACGAGGTGCACTTAGTCGAGGGTACTTGGGGTTTCGAGGTGTTTTCAGTGTCTTTGGTCTGTGGAATGTCACAGAAGTTCTGATCTTCTTGGTCCTCTTCTTTAAAGTACTTGCACCTGCCTTGACTGCTTTTGCTGCCTTTTGTGCCTGTGACTTTGAGTCAGGTTTCTTTGAGGTGCCTAAGGTCAATTTCATGTGTAAACGTAAGTAGAAAGCAGTGGTTACAGTGCAGAAACTACAATTTAGTGGTTCTATATTATCAAAACAAGGGAATATTGAAGAATTTGTTTAACAAAACGAAAGGTCCATAGAAGAATCAAGAGCCATCTAGAAGGCACAATCAATACATTTTATCATCCACGGAAATCAAATATTTAGATCAATCTAGAACAATGTGAAAACAATTAGCAAAACTTATGAAGAGAAAATAGTGCGGTTTCATATGTTTGACTTTATACATTTATATTATTGTGGATGCTAATTATTTTTATATTACAATTTAAAATTAAAACTGTAATCACAAAATAAAGTATGGAGGAGTCAAGGCTGATATTTTTTCCCTTGGAAATGTGACCATGGAAAGGTGTCTTGAGAGGCAACCTAGATGCTACAGGGGCTGGAAGGTTGTGTTGAAGTTTCGGAGAGGTAAAATTTTCAGATTAATAAAATGGCAGAGGAAGAAGAAACACATATTGGCCTGATTCACGGACAAAAGTAGCTTTCCTTGTTAAATGATTTTGAATCAATAAGTTTTATTAATATACAACTTGAACACGCTGATACTGGTGATAAGAATTGAACACAGCTCATTTTCATAGAATGATTAACTGGTTAGGAATTTTATTGACTTGATAGATTTTCAAATTCAGGTTGTTATTTCAGCCTGCAAAGAGGGATATGCTAACAAGGCACTTGCTACCATGTCGTGCTGATGCAAGCCTCACCAGGAACGCAAGTGGAACTATTATTTGACAGAGTGTAAACCTGGTTATGGTAGTATATTTACCACAGCATGATAATGTTGTGGTTTTTATCCCCTGAATTGGTTGGATTCCAGATCTTGTTCACCCAGTCCAGATTCAGAGCCAATTCACCAAAGGATTCCACCAGGGCATGCACAAAAGACTGGGCTTTCCAGGAGGAACCCATGACAAATCCAAACGAATCTGATGGTACCCAGGCCAAACACACTTAATAAAATGTCTTTTTTCTTTTTTTTGAATAATTCAGACTTTAAATTTGCTTAGAAAACACAAAAACAGAACCCCTAATGCTAAAAGTGGCATCTAAAGCATTTGAAAAACTCAAACAAACTCATTTTACCTCACTGTGAATGCAAAAAACAAACCATTGATTCTTGCTTGCCATTACATGAATAGATTTGAAGATTCCAAAACAATTGGAATGATATTCCTGCAAGTGCAAGAGCCCATTCACGCCAAGGAGATTGTAGAGAGAGATTTTGGGAAAAGAGATAAGTTGTTTTGGTTTTGAGTCTCAATTTTGCTTTACAAATGAACTCCCTTGTTTTGTTTCTTCTATAAATCTATATTTAAAATACTAAACAAGTTAGCATGCATAATTTTTTCATTTGTTTCAAATGCATTTTTTGACAAACTTGTTGCCATAGGGATTACAATGACAGCCAATTCTAGCTCCATGGGCTGATCATGCCTCAAAACAGAGCCATATAGTGCACTTTAAAAGTATGTTGACATGATTCAACAGGGTTCGAGCATAGTTACCAGGAGACGGGTACTTGGAGACGCCATTTTTGTAATGTAATTTAATAACTTCCAGATAACATCATGACATAGAACTTTAATAACAACCATAGTAAATCAGTCATACAAGAACAGTAAATAGTAAAGGCAATATCACTTTAGACCATTAGAATGACAGGAAATCAGTCATACAACTGTTTATGTCCCTCTCAAAAAGTCTACACTATTAGTAGATTTGATCACTAACTTTGCATGGACTTTTGTATCACCCAAAATATCAGCAAACATTATGCAGGTTATTTTATTTATTTCCCTTCCTTTTTTACCTTTTAATGCATTTTGCCCTAAGTTTTTTGGTGGAAGACAATTTCTGATCAGAAGACTACGGAGATTGTGGGAGATGGCAGCCAAAATAACCCTGTATGTCAAGAAGTTTCCGAAGATATCTCTGATACTGGAGACGTGTCTCCATCTCTGAGATGTGTCTCGGGGGTGGGGGGAGGGAGATGGGTCTCCGGGTAACCATGAGTTCAAGTAGTGCAGAATAGATTTGCACTGGTTGTGATGTTAAGTATAAATGCTCATGCAGTTGGGTGAGCACTGAGAACCCTTTGTATGTCGTTCTTAGAACAGGCATAAGTGGCACATTATATTACAGGGCAGGAAAACAAATGACACAACAGGTCATAGAACAATTCATCCTTTGACAAAGAAGGATTATGAAGAATGAAGCTCCATCTTCCCCAATCTAATCCTAAAGTTTGGTAGAGAGCCAACCATTTTTTGCAACACCTCTAGGAGAACTCATTTCACATAAGAGAATAACGGGACTATTGGAAATGGCATTTTAAAATGAATTTCAGGATATTGCTAATCATCAAAATGCCTGATGTGTCTACACAAATGGCTTACCTTTCAATTTTGTTACCTCAGCATGTTGGAAAGACGTGAGAAATGTTAATGAAAACCCAAAAGGGTACATGGGTCTGATTTATGAGGTGTGTAGCACCTTATTGGAAAAGGAGGTGAAACATGTAGAAGATTCATTAAAGCTCATTAGGGATTCGTGGAAAGGGATAGGGTACTCATCATTTCTAATAGATGGAAGGATGCCAAAGATGTGCGCTTGCTCATTGTAATTGCAATATAGCCTAATGAGGCACCATTTTAAAAAATCATGGATTGTGAGGGGCAATTAATGAATGTACACTTTGTTGTTGACATCCTCATAGGGGCTATTGAGAAAGTGGGGCCTCGTCACATTGCCTAAATCATAACAATCAAGACAAAAAATTATAAAGTGGCTAGTTTATTGGTTGAGGAATGTTATATTCGCATATTTTTTGAACACTTTGTGTTTGACATTCTCTCAACCTTATGCTACAAAACAAATTGACTGGATCAAACGAGTGTATGCCAAAGCCAAAGAGAGTCAAATGTTCCTCACAGACTGACACATTTCCTAGGGCATATCCAAAGAAAATATAAGATATTGGAAGAATGAGGTTTTTTGAAATATCAAAGGCTAGCATCTAGCTGAATGTAAAAAGTTACAATAGCAAAGGTATGGGGACAACGAGGGTAAAAGAATGTAATAAATGCTACAATTCCAACAAAGAGAAAATCAACCACCAAAGGGATGGAGTGCATATATTAATATGCCCCGCTAACACATGACTTAAGGAGATGGCATGTCCAGAGGTCATAAAGTTAACTACCAATCATTGGATTGATCAACTTAGTCTTACTAAGAAGACAAGAGCTAAACTACCAATAAATGGATTAGTTAACACAATTTGACAAACAAAGGTGGCCTTGACTAAATAGAAGTCTAACTACCATCAATCAAGGATTGACGAGGTAGTGGTGGCACTAGTGCACCTCAAATCAAGGCGGCATATGTCATTATTAGCTAGCTACATGAGAATAAATAAGCATTCCAAATATTCAAAGCAGACTTCTTAAAAAGGTATAATATCACACTTAAAGATATCCAAGGTGAAAAATGAATGCGGCATATGTCATTATTAGCTAGCTACATGAGAATAAATAAGCATTCCAAATATTCAAAGCAGACTTATTAAAAAGGTATAATATCACACTTAAAGATATCCAAGGTGAAAAATGAATATTACACCAACACCACCCTATAAATGCAACTTAGAAAGAATGAAAAATGGGTCTCAACCAATGTGTCAGAGTTCCAAGACTCGGACTCGGACTCGGCAAGGCTGACTTGACTCGTGACTCGGCAATGACTCGACAAAATGAACAAACCTTGAAATTTACAGATTTTTAACGATTTAAAACTTGTTTCATGCACCCATTATTGAATAAAGCTTGAAGACACTATAAAATCATCAAATAGAAGCTAATTTGATCACATACATAAACATACATACATCACATAAGTACAAACGTAAATTGTAGAGGTCATTATGAGTGTCGCACTCACTGTCGTGACAAACACAAAAGATTGGAACAACTCAAGATGCTCGTCTATGATGTAGGCACAAAAAGAGATGGCGTGTAGGGTACGCTGAGTAGGTAGACATTCAACAAGGTAACGCCTTGAAAGGTGTGAGATGCGTTGATATACAAGAGAAAGACACCCGACAAGCTGGAAAATGCAATAGAAAGCCACAAAGGGAGCGTAGCGCTAAAAGAAGAAAAGAAAATTGCCAATGGTAATTAGCACATACAAGGGTTATCACTGGTGCCCAAAAGAATCAAAACGCTAATAAAAATCAAGGCAAACACCTGGTAGAAAGGAATGATGCTTACACCAATGCACAGGTTTAGAACTAGCACAGATTCAAACCCTACTACTAAGCCAAGGAAGGAAATGTGCATGCAAACCTAAATGAAATTTGTCCTGACCTAAGATAGGATTACGTTGATCAAGGAGTAAAGACAAGCACACACAACAATCAATGGCACAAAAGATTGAAATCCCCAGTCACAGAAAAGTCTTCGGTCATCAATGATGTGGGTCACGACCATCGAACTCAGTGAGTCTTTCCATAACCTGCTGACTCAACAAGTCGCGCAGGTCGTGGGCTCAGACACACCGAGTCCGGGTCATGGGTCATTTTGACCCACCCAGGCTTGCTCGGCTCGCCGACCCTTGTGACCTGCAACAAGTCCCGAAACACTACAATGTGTAACCATGTTAGGTACCTATTGGTGACTGAAGTTGTAGATCCCAAATCTCTAAAGACGAATCCTTTCAAAGGATGTTGAACTTGGAAAGAAGAGCACACAATTATGATTGGGATTGTGCAAATGAAGACCAATTGTTGACATGGATAGGATTTACTTCACTTCTAGCCAAAATTGCATGGACTTGGATAAGCATAGAAATATGGATACAGATACAGCAATCATAAGAAACACATACATATATATTTAACACATTTTTTTAAGTTATTAAAATAGATTTTAATACTTTAAAAGTAAAATAGACACACAATTGCTACATAGAATATTAAACGTTGATTTAACAATTTATAATATACAAATTGGGACCTATAATTAAATTAAAAACTAATGTCATTTATATCTAAATTAATATGAAGTAAAATGTAAAAATATGAATTAAAAAAAAATCTAAATATAATAAAAATTTAATATTTGAATATAAAGAACTAAATAATTTAATAAACAATAATAATCTAAACTTAAAAAATTAAAACTTACTTTCACATATAATTTATAAATCTTAATTAAAATTAAAAAATCCTTAGAATTAGTAAATAAAAATTCAAATAATAATAAAATACCAATATTGATAATTTAGCAAAGAATAAACAAGTAAATATATATTAATAGATTTATTTTATATTGTCTTCAAACGTGTAGTGTCGTGGTTAAAACAATTTGTTGGTGAAGCGGCCACCAAGTTTCAAATCCTTGTTGGGCCACTCTACTCGCAGACGCTGTGCCTTCGCAAGGCAGTTGAACTCACGGGTTTGAACAAGCGTGGGGATGAGGTCTCCCATTTGTGGCCTCACTCGTTCATAGCTCTAGGTCAAAAACATTTGATTGTAGCCAGAGGGCATGTCAAGTCAATGTCACTGATCAAGTTAAAAAGTTTACCAAGCATTAATTAAAAAAAAATTATTTATATTTAAACAACATAATATAAACATAAAGTATAAATATAAAATCGTAAAAAAATATTTTTTTTAAACCTATAAAAACTTAAATGCCAAAAATTTAAAGACCCCACAAACTGGTTCATTGAAATAGAAAAAATACAATAAAGTTGCACGAATGAAATTTTTTTAAATTAAGTTTAGGAAGGTTTACATTAGAGTTTTTTAAAATCAAGTCACAATATTTGGCAGAACTAAAAATATGATGATAGACACACCTCGAGAGGGGCGTGGGCATATCCAATATTTTGCTTCTAGTTCTACTAGACCAAGAGGGGCTTCCCAAAAGGCACTAAATTAGATGAAATCTCAGCGACTAATTGATTCCCTTGCCACAAACCATGCCCTCTACATAGTTTACCCCTATTTTTGTTCAGTTTGTACCTGTATGTTGGTTTGATCATGTCAGGTCTAGCACCTTAACTAAAACAAATTGAGGCTTACCATATAAACTGTTTAAGGATATCGATATAGCTACCCATGTTGTTGTTATGCACTTTCAGACATGGAAGCTAGAAATAACTAAAAAATTTAAAAAACATAAACAAAAAACGATAATAATGCTTAGTTTGTTTTTAATGTATTGAGACAATGGAATGAGGAACAAATCGCAGATCGCAGATCGCCGCCCATATCCAGCTAGGTATCAAAGTTATAGCTTCGCACAGAAACAACCTAAGATTGAAACCATGTTGTGATACCTTGAACACTGAAGACCATACTTGATGAAGGTATCACTGAAGACCATACTTTTCAAAATGCAGAAGCAAACTAGGTTCCACGCATACATTCAAAGAAATAATAAAATTTGCAAAATATCAGATAAGTTTTGTTAGCAATCGATGAATACACCTGAACATTTCCTTTATTGTCTTGAAAAGACATCATGCAAAGTATTTGCTGGGATGTATAGTCATCTAGTTGGTCGATTGATCATAGGTACATCCAAAAATGAAAACAATGCTAATGGAGATACTTAAGGACAATTCCACACTTTAAAATTGTTCTTCTGAAGTTACAGCAAGTTCATTACAAGTTTGGGATAAACTCAGATCATTACATTGCAAAATTTCAATACCATGAGCTAGAAAATGGACTGTAGGGTTTCCTGCAAATATTTTTTCCTTGCTTGCTTTGTCAAAGCTCTTTACAAATTTTCCATCATCCAATACAATGACACTTCTAGTCTTTAAATCTTTCCTACAAATCGTGTTCAAAAGGAGGGCATGCAAATATGTACAATATCACAAAATTCAAAGAAAATTGGGGGCATTACGCAGAGCCCATCCCATGTTTTTTCTTTGATTTGGTACCCAAAATCCACCAACACACATCCATCCGTACTTGTGAAGGTAGGGAGTGCTATACTCAATAGATCTATGCCTTTTTTAAATATTAATAGAATCCAAAAATAATAGGGGGAGTAGGTAGAAATGACTACATAGGGTTTTGTCAGTTCTCAAAATTTTGTGTTGGCTTCAAACTCCGAGAGCACTAGGAATCAACAAACTTAATGGGATTTTGAGATTGTGAAAGACTTAGAAACTTGGAACTAGGTGTCTTAACCTTGCCACGTATAGAATAGCAAAAAGACTTTGAACCTTAAAACTTGATAGCTATGTTACGTGACATTTCGGGGATGGGGACAAGGGGACGGCAGGAGACATGTTTCCAGGACATTTCCTAGTGGGCCAAAAATAGGGGATGGAAGGGGATGGCAGTATACAAATACACACACACTTACATTAATATATAAAGATATATGTTTTTTAATGTCTTGTATAACTTTTAATGACAACATTTAAATCAGAAAATATGTCGTGTCTGAGACGCAAAATAAGCCTCCAACTCCAACACTTCGATGCATGCATGAAACATAGATTCAACTTAGTGCCAGCTTCAAATCATAGTTAATGTCAATGCCCACTTGGATTTGTAACTTTGCTGTCTCAAGAAAAACATTGACTTGTGTTGGTTTTTTAAATTTTCCACAGCATTTCGGGGACAGGGACAGGAGGCGGCAGGGGATGCATTTCTAAGACATTTCCTAGAAGCCCAAAGATAGGGGATGTGTCCCGCATACCATAGCTTGATGGAGTTTTGGGATTGTGGGAGTGCTTGGAATTAAAGAGGATAGTAATGGAATAGATAAGAGCTAGATGAGGATGAGTTTAAGGACAGATTGGGTTAATGACCCAAAACAGAGACGTCAAAAATACTTCAATGTATAAAAAAACTCTCTGGTAGAATGGAGGAGAAAGGACAGTCATTGAATGGATAAGAATTATTAATATGGGAATGAGTGTAACGACAGACTCGGGTTGATGATGCAAAACTCTAATGTTAGCAACACTCTCTCAATATAAGCCTCTATAACAAGAGGCAGCAAGATCCCCAACTCATCCAATAAGTTTGTGTGCAGACACCACACAGAGATAGGGCAAAGCCATTGCCATACAGTTGGATGAAGACCCTTGCAATAGCAGTGGAAGGTGTTGTGGCAAGTTTGTTAATATATTTTTAGGGCAGTGTCTAGGTTTTGGACGATGCTCTGATATACACCAGATTTAATCTGCTTCCAAAATGAAATTTTTTCACTCCTCCTCAACTACACACGGGTAACAGAACAGCGCTTATGTTTTTGTATGATATCCGAACAATGAAATATTAATATAAATGCATTTTCTCTGACTACCAAAAAACGTATGAATGCTATTAGCATACCATTATCAACATTAGAAGTCTGTATTCCTTTCGAACCCTAACCCTGCTAATACTTTCCCTTCCAGATATATTATAAAAAAAACAATTACTACACAGGAAACAGGCTATTTTGTGGACCTTTGTGAATCCATCAACGATATGCTTCTTCAGTAAGGATTTTTACTACAAAATACATTTTTATTTAAAAATCGGCACTCATTAAAGCCCTGATAATCAACTAAATTAAAACTCAAAAGACGTTAAGGTACCTTTGGGAGGAGCCATTGTTGCTATTGCTGTTGCCGCCGCCGCTACTTGTGCTTAGAGTCCTGAGTAAGAACCAAGACCAACACGAGAATGGTTATTATAGACAATCTTCGTTAATTTACAGACAATATCTTTAAGTTTACAAAACCCTAATTTTAAATAATTTAAGTATATTCAATTCTCCGAGCACAATTCGTAATCTTTTAGCAAGAGCTTGGTTTTGAGCATTTTAAAGAATAAACATAGATATATAATGTTTGCTTATGTATTACTGTTAAATTTTGGATCAGATTTATGTCTTTTAAAATTTTCTCATATTAATCCAATATATATATATATAATCTAAATATATTTATAACATATGTTTAATCACTATATATATATATATATATATATATATATATGCAGATTGAATAAGTGAGACTCGCATTATTCGTTGTATATGCTTGTCTTTGATTGATCAAGTAATGATCTTTTATAGGAGAGCCATGGTGGTATAGAGGCATGTCTCCCCAAGGAGACATGACTCTATACTGTCATGCCTCTTCACATATCAACTACCATTCAAAACAACCGATCCTTAATGCAACTGATCGGTGTCTTTATCAAAGTAAACAAAGTGACCAATGTATAACAAATGACACCCAATCGGTGTCATAACAAATGGTGTCTGATTATTATTATTAACCAATGGTTTATGCATATAAATCGGTGTATAATATTACCCGATAATGGTCGCAGGATAACACGCGATAATAATTGGTACAGTGTATATGACACCCGATAATAATTGGGGGAATATATATAACACCCGATAATGATCGGAGTGTATGGTAATATCCAAATCAATGCAAACCGATCTTTATACAATGAGGTTTAACTGATATAAATCGGGATTTAATACACGGTTAATAGAATTGATAATAATCGGTCATTATAATATTGATTACTCTATGAATCAACGATTACTATATTTGATCATTAAGCATTTGATCATCAGATATGTATATATGATGTTAATCAATCAATCAGAATATTAGTATTATGGGAAGAGAACAATTACTATTAAATATGAATATATGTATATGTATCAATATATATAATAATAATATCTATTATTATTATATATATGTTGATATGTATATATGTATACATAATTTGATCTTTTCTCATAATATTAATATAATCATTATTTTATCTGATCAAAGCTACAAACATCAACACTCCCTCTTAGCTAGGGGAGATAAAATTCACATCACAGATAACATCACAAAGTTAATTATGAAAGTCTGATCAAAGATATCAAAAATATCCTCAATATGTAGATTGCTTCCATTGGCGACTCTATCCATAAGCTCTCGTGTGGATTGCCTCCTTCGGCGATTCGATCCACAAACTTACGAGCGTTTGGTGTGGATTGCCTCCATCGGCGATTCGATCCGCAAGCTCTTGTGTGGATTGCCTCCATCGGCGATTCTATCCACAACTGCACGAGCTTCAATGTGTGGATTGCCTCAATCGGCGATTCGATCCACAAGCTCTCATGTGGATTGCCTCTATCCGCGATTCTATCCACAAACTCACGAGCTTCAGGGTGTGGATTCCCTCAATCGGCGATTATATCCACAAGCTCTCGTGTGGATTGCCTCTATCGGCGATTCTATCCACAAACTCACGAGTTTCATTGTGTGGATTGCCTCAATCGGCGATTCGATCCACAAGCTCTCGTGTGGATTGCCTCTATCGGCGGTTCTATCCACAAACTCATGAGCTTCAGGGTGTGGATTGCCTCAATCGGTGATTCTATCCACAAGCTCTCGTGTGGATTGCCTCTATCGGCGATTCTATCCACAAACTCACAAGCTTTATTGTGTGGATTACCTCAATCGGTGATTCTATCCACAAGCTCTCGTGTGGATTGCCTCTTTCGGCGATTCTATCCACAAACTCATGAGCTTCATTTAAAAGTATTTGTCACAGAATATCAAGTCGCATGATATTCTCTAAATACTCAGAGTAATGACCTACCAACATCAAGTCAACATGATGTCCACCAAGTACTCAAAAAAATGTCCATAGGTAATGTGCACTTACCATAAGAACATTCACATCTTCTATTATGATTTGTTTCAGCCATCACACGATGTCTA